>JAXIVJ010005611.1:0-70000 GCA_036785665.1 Chirona hameri
ACCGCGGTGACCTGCCAGCGTCGAGGCAGCGCGGTGAGCGGTGTCACCGCGCGGTGACCTGCCAGCGTCGGCAGCGGTGTCACCGCGGTGACCTGCCAGCGTCCGGCAGCGGTGTCACCGCGGTGACCTGCCAGCGTCGGCAGCGGTGTCACCGCAGGTGACCTGCCAGCGTCGGCAGCGGTGTCACCGCGCGGTGACCTGCCAGCGTCGGCAGCTAGTGTCACACCGCGGGTGACCTGCCAGCGTCCGGCAGCGGTGTCACCGCGCGGTGACCTGCCAGCGTCGGCCAGCGTGTGTCACCGCGGTGTGACCTGCCAGCGTCGGCAGCGGTGTCACAGCGTGACCTGCCAGCGTCGGCAGCGGTGTCACCGCGGTGACCTGCCAGCGTCGGCAGCGGTGTCACCGCGGTGACCTGCCAGCGTCGGCAGCGGTGTCACCGCGGTGACCTGCCAGCGTCGGCAGCGGTTGTCACCCGCGGTGACCTGCCAGCGTCGGCAGCGGTGTCACCGCGGTGACCTGCCAGCGTCGGCAGCGGTGTCACCGCGGTGACCTGCCAGCGTCTGGCAGCGGGTGTCACCGCGGTGACCTGCCAGCGTCGGCAGCGGTGTCACCGCGGTGACCTGCCAGCGTCGGCAGCGGGTGTCACCGCGGTGACCTGCCAGCGTCGCCAGCGGTGTCACCGCGGTGACCTGCCAGCGTCGCCAGCGGTGTCATGTCGCCCCACTGTCGCCAGCAGACTTGTACTTGATTCCGTTTCAACGGAATCGATTCCGATTCCATGCCAATCCATGGGTATGATTCCGATATCCGATTCAAATATATGTTATTACTAGGAAATCGATTCCGAATCCGATTCCAGGGCGGCTAAAAAGTTTGATTCTAAATCCGATTCCATTGATTCCAATTTGATTCACTCCGCATACAAAATGTCCGATTATACGTACATTTTGTACAAATGACTAAAATGTCACGAGTAAAAATATTAAATGTATTACACAGGTATATTTGATATGGCTAATTTGATGTAAAACTTCAAATAATTTCAAGGATTGTGCCGAAAAACTAGCATGTGCTGCAAAATCGTAACAGTTCAAAAAACAAAACAGAGTGCCCTACAGAACCTCCCTACCCTACAAATTTCGTTATTGTAGCTCTTATTTGTATTGTAGCGGCAGATCTGTAGGAGGGCGGAATCCCCCCCCCCCTCCAGTGCGTGTAATTATCAGAAGCTTCCAGGGCGCGTGTTTAAGAACATAAAAGAGATTTGCGAAACACTATGAATATAGTGCATTTGTGGTCCATGCTAGAAAACTATTCATCTACCAAATTGGGATGAGGCGGGGATTTTGGCTTCCTGCTGTAGGACTAAAAGGAATAGAAAAGCGACCGAAGCAGCATATATTGCAACGAACGACACGATTAATAAGGGCCGGGTTTATAAAATGGCAAAATCAGCGGCAGTTTCAGTATCAAGGACATCAAAGGATTTAATATATAATCACATGATCAAAGTTTTGACTTCTTGTTATTTGCGTTGGAACTTAATTGTGTTATTATTTCTGACATGCTATTGTATTAGGTTGTATTAATACAAAGCTACATGAATTTAAAGCAAGTAGGATAGGCTGTGAAGGAGGTAACTGATTTGATATAACACATTCGTTTAGCCCATGTAAATATTAATTCAAGTCGATTGGAACTGTGATTACGAGCGAGCGGGAAGCGCTCGCTCGTCCTTCCGTGGTATATGGGACAAATATAAAAATGAGCGGCCCAACCCGGACCGCCCCAGCGCTCGCTCGTCCTTCCGTGGTATATGTGACAAATCTAAATATGAGCGGCCCAACCCGGCCCGGCCCGGCCCGACCCGACCCGTGGCGACGCTTTTGAGAAGCTCATATCTCTGCAACCACACGTCCGATTGACAAGCGGACTTCTTTGCTGAGCAGCCCCATCTAACCTACCATGTTTGAGACCAGTGCTGACTCATGTGGGTGACTACCACTCCGCGTGGCGCGTGCCGCGTGAGGGGTATTGAAAAGTGTTTTCTCACACAAACTCCGCAACTGCTGGGCAGATTGGTGCAAATTTAGTGTGTGGTTAGGGACCCCTCAGCCGCCACTTTCCCACAAATCAGGGATGGGTTGCCTCTGCACGTGCGCACGTGCTCACTCCTATTCTATATCTCAGGAACGGCTGAGCCGATTGTGTTCACATTTGGTGTGTCATGTGTGGTTAGGGACCTCTCATCCGCCACTTTCTCACAAGTCAGTAGTGGGTACCTCCTGCCTCTGACGTGCACACGTGTGCACCCTTTGTTGTATCTCAGAAACTAATTGCCCGATCGAGTTGAAATTCATCATACATTTCCTTCACGCTCGCTCGTTCATCGCCAACTACGGCGCCTGTGTGTGTGTGTGTGTGTGTGTGTGTGTGTGTGTGTGTGTGTGTGTGTGTGTGTGTGTGTGTGTGTGTGTGTGTGTGTGTGTGTGTGTGTGTGTGTGTGTGTGTGTGTGTGTGTGTGTGTGTGTGCGCGTGTGTGTGTGTGTGTGTGTGTGTGTGTGTGTGTGTGTGTGTGTGTGTGTGTGTGTGTGTGTGTGTGTGTGTGTGTGTGTGTGTGTGTGTGTGTGTGTGTGTGTGTGTGTGTGTGTGTGTGTGTGTGTGTGTGTGTGTGTGTGTGTGTGTGTGTGTGTGTGTGTGTGTGTGTGTGTGTGTGTGTGTGTGTGTGTGTGTGTGTGTGTGTGTGTGTGTGTGTGTGTGTGTGTGTGTGTGTGTGTGTGTGTGTGTGTGTGTGTGTGTGTGTGTTGTGTGTGTGTGTGTGTGTGTGTGTGTGTGTGTGTGTGTGTGTGTGTGTGTGTGTGTGTGTGTGTGTGTGTGTGTGTGTGTGTGTGTGTGTGTGTGTGTGTGTGTGTGTGTGTGTGTGTGTGTGTGTGTGTGTGTGTGTGTGTGTGTGTGTGTGTGTGTGTGTGTGTGTGTGTGTGTGTGTGTGTGTGTGTGTGTGTGTGTGTGTGTGTGTGTGTGTGTGTGTGTGTGTGTGTGTGTGTGTGTGTGTGTGTGTGTGTGTGTGTATGTGTGTGTGTGTGTGTGTGTGTGTGTGTGTGTGTGTGTGTGTGTGTGTGTGTGTGTGTGTGTGTGTGTGTATGTGTGTGTGTGTGTGTGTGTATGTGTGTGTGTGTTAGTTTTTCCCTTTGTTGTATGCCACATTGCCTCAACATGATAAATGTTGACAAAAATAAATAGTTTCGGTATATCTAAAATTCACTGAAAACTGGTTATCGTATCAGGTGGGAGGTAATACAATTCTAGTATATGACACAGACTGAACGAACAAAACATCAATTTGGGCGGCTTAAAGGGAATAGGCCACCTTGAAAGTTGTCTTGAAATTTGGTTATACGGGGTATTTCGTGCTGAAAAAACGAATATGGCATTTATTTGGACGATAGATGGATATCTATCGAAGAGTTTCATGTTTCGTGCCCCGATGGGGAGACGAAACAACCGAACAGCGTCTTCTAAAAGGGCCCCTTTTAGAAGAAGCTGTTTGGTGCCCTGATATACTACCACGACATTACATCCTGTGTCGAAATTACTTAGCGTAACGAGGTAATTCTTTCACCACAACACGTTTTTTGATATGCTGTACAAATCTGCTATCTCAGTTCAAAACGCCATGTTAAAGGTGAACTATTCCTAACTAACACGCTCACTGCCGGGGAGCGGAAATCCCCCCTCCTCTGAGGTTTTTCATGAATATTGGAAAGCGGCGCGCAGCGCCACAACATTTGGCACAGCTGTTTGGGCATCAATTACCCACATGTTGTGAAATTTTGACCTCAGGTTATCTCAGGTCAGGTTACTAGGTCAAGTCAAGTGACCCCACCTCCATACAAGTTTGCGGTCTTGCCACAGCCACAGTGATTGACCGAACGGTTTGAAACTCGCAGGATGTCATCAGGTGATAAGTATCTACAATTTGTTTATCTCTATTTTTTTATATCGGTGGCCTAAGGTCAGGTCGATTTCGTGAGCTTCCATATGTCAATGGGGAAAAATGAAAACACGTATAAATGATAAATCCATAGAAAATGTATATGTTTGACCAGTTTTCACCAGATCCACCACTCTTGTGTCAAATGCAAAGCCCTATGTCACATTTCTGTTCTTTGTCCTCTACGAGGTCAACTCAGGTGATCCCCCAGGTCACGTATTATTTTTATTCAATAACTCTTTACCAAATCAAGGTAGACCAATGGAGTTTTCATCATTGTATTTGGCTTGTCGAGACGAATCAATAACAATTGATGTAAAATTTGACCTTGACCTGATCTCAGGTCAGGTATTTTTTTTGGATATGAACTAACTAGGTCACCCGAAATATTGTACGATTCGTCTGGACGAGACAAACACAATGGTAAAACCGTTTTAGTCTATCATGCTTCTGTGAAAAGATATTCTTTAAAAACAATTTGGCGATTTTCAGAATGCTTCAAATTCAATGGCTTCTGCTGACCTAACTATTTACCTTAAGTAAATTCTGATGAAACCTCAGTGACAGAAAATTCCATTATCTTCCGAAAGTTTTTTCGCGCGTCGCTAGCTCTTTAAGTTATCGAGATACATACGGTTTTATTCAGGACAGTCATATATAGCCGCAATTGACCTTTGGTGACCTCTGGTCAAAGGCGTATCCAGAATTTCGCCAAGGTAGTACCCGCGGTCAGTGATATGGGCCCCCTGGCACATACACCCATGGTCCGTGATATGGGGCCCCCATGGTCAGCCGCGCAGATTCGTTCAGGATAGTTGACCTGCGCGGCGCTCCGTGTTTGTCGCGTTACTATTGCGTTATTCAACGTTGCTGGCACTTAAAACTATATTCGTCGAATAGAGCATTTCTTTTTAGATTAGTGGCCGCCAAACGGGCTTGCGAACCAAAGCGGTGTTGAAGAAATTGAAGATTTTGTAAGTCACATATTCCAATAATTTGGTAAGAATTCATCAGCATTTGGCCCAGAACTCCGAAAAATGTATTTGTGGAAAACGTGACGTTGCTGTTTACGGTGATCTCACATTTTCAAGAGAATACAACTCTGACCGGACCAGTAAAATCAAGTTTAACATGATTCTAAAATGATAGATCCGCAAGCCTATCGCATTAATATAGGAATGTTCTGCATTCGTGTAAGCAGCAAACTAAAAGTGGTGAGTTACCTGCAACATGATGTTAATGCTTTAGGTTTAGCTCTCATCCTCACCCTGCTTGTAATCGGAGGCATAGAGCAAAACCTGGGCCCGACTTCCGGGGATGAACATCTCCCGGGCCCATTCTTCTCGGGAGTTACTCTTATGGACGTCATGGAAGCCCTCCGCATCACACTTGCTATTTGTTCAGTGCCACAGAATCCCTCCACATTGGTAAACTTCCAATCCATGAAACGCAGTGATTTGAACGATGAAATCGAGAGACTTTGTGAAACCGAAGGTGTTCGGTTTGTAGACCTACGACCGCGGCTTAATGAGTACAATTATCATGGTTTAGACAAATCCAGATTAGACTTAAATAGGATTGGATCCAGAAACGCCTGGCAGATGCTCTCAAGCGAAGTGGTCGGTTTTTTAGACTGACCGCGCCCGGCAGTCGCATCACTGCCCCGTATGTCGCACAGTATGGGCCGACTGCCATACACTATGTGCCCACCCACCAGGAACGTTCCTCCAGATATGAGTTGACTATTGGTAACCTGAATGTTCGCTCTTTAGCGCCCTCCTCTGAACTCGTTTCCGATTATGTTAAACGCCATAATAGTGACGTAATATGTTTTACCGAAACATGGCTGAGGAGGGGATAATCTGATGTCCCCGGTGGCAACTTGGTGGTGGCCGGCAGGCTAGACAGTCGGAAAAAGAAAGGCGGTGGTGCTGCTATTTATTGCCGTAGTAATCTAACATATTCGAAACTTACTAGGTCATCTCTCCCTCCCTCGAGCCGTCTCGAACTGATCTGGATAAACGTGCAGTGTGTCCATAATCGTTCATTGGTAATAGGCTGTTTGTATAGGTCCCCCACATATGACGGGCTTAAACCAGATCTTGAAGCATTGGAGCACTCAATCAAGAAGTTTTTGTCAGAGGGCAAGCAGGTAATGCTATGCGGAGATTTGAATTGTGACTTTCTGCGGCCAAATCTCCCTCACGTTCGCCCATTGCTCTCTCTCTCTCTCTCATTGGCAATGTTGGCATGCACCAATGTGTTCGCCAACCAACCCGTATTGCTAATTCCTCGTCCACACTGATCGATATTGTCTTAGTTAGTGACCCCTTTCTAGTGACAGAATGTACTTCTGAGGATTGCATTGTTTCTGGCCATAATTTTGTTGTTGTTAAAATGAAGGTTAGCAAGTCTAGAGTGAAGCAGAAATTGATAACTTTCCGCAGATGGAATAGCTCGATTTTGTGGCATTAACACAAGAACTGCGTACTATTAGTTGATCACCTGTCCTTCTCAACACTGATCCAGATGAAGCTTGGCAGAGCTGGATAGATCTAGTTGTTCCAATCGTTGATCGACATGCTCCGCTTGTTACCGTAACAATCGAACATAAATCTGGATTCGGTGTGCCTGCTGCTACCAGGAATCTTATTCGTTTAACCGCCGCTCAATTGCGGATTTCTCGCCGCTCTGGAACTCCGTCTGACCTGGCTCTCTACAAAAGCATGCGCCGCCAAGTGCTGCGCCGCAGTGCCATTTCTTTGGAACGGCGTTTAAAATTTGAGTCCAGTATCAAAATGAACAGAGACACTTGGAATCTCATCCATTCGGTATTGGGTAAATCAAGGGCCATCCAATGCCTTGACAGAAACACAAAACAGCTCACAGCTCTTGACAGCTCTTTCAATGAGTTCTTCTACTCAGTGGGTGCTAATATCCAAAATAGTGCTAACAACGAATTTTGCAGAATCTACCCTGGGACCTGCAACAGTCTGAATTAACAAACGAGTCATCCTGCAATGCTCTGCACATCAAAGATCTGCACTGCAAGGATGTCACACATCAGAAGATCGAAAGCTCAAATAACAAAGTAGCTGATGTACTGAACACGCGCTCGGTCTCCAACTCTCCATTAACACGCGCCCTGGAGGGGAGGGGCGAAATCCGCCCACCTCTAAGGTTTTTCAAAGATAGCACAAAAACGGCGGCGCGCAGCGCCACCGTTTTATGCACACCTGTTCGAAAATTAACTACCCACATTATGTAAAATTCTTGACCTCGGGTCATCTCAGGTCAGGTCACCAGACTAGGTCACGTGATGACCCCATCTCCAAAACGTTTGCGGTAGTACCGCAGCCACAGTTTTAAGTCAATCGATTTCAAACTCGCAGAATTGCATAAGGTCATAGATACCTACAATTTATTTATCTCAGATTTCTGATATCGGTGACCTAAGTTCGGGTCAATTTCGTGACCACCAACACTGTTTTGTCGATAACTATCGACATAATGAAGATAGAGAAGTGGAAACCATACCAATGTCTTTGTCTCGTCGTCGAGACACGTCTCCCAATATGCAACATGATCTACTCGGGTCAACACTTGACTTTGACCTGGGGTCAAATTTCTCAGTTGCCCTAACCTGGTCAACATGAATATGATTCGAAGTGTCGTGACGAGACAGACACGATGGTGGCAAACGTATTGCTTTATCTTTACTAGGTAAAACGTTATTTGCGAAAAACAGTTTTGAAAAAAATAGCCTTTTTGACATTTGATGATCTCAGGACTCAGGAGCCTAAACTCAGAAGACTCAGGAGATCTTAGCTCAAATTTGAGGACACGTTGGTGATTGAATATTTCAAGAGCTTTCGATTACCTTTTTCCGTTTGTTCCTAGCTATCATAATTCCTGAGATATTAGGGGTTTCTGGAGCGAAGTCCTAAATCTGGGAAATCTGACTTTTGATGACCTCTGGTGACCTCAATAATGACCTTACCTCAAAAAGACTGATATACTTTCGATAGATTTTGTCTTGAGCTATCTCATGCCGTTTTCCGCTTGTCGCTACGTTGCGTTATTTTCGAGATTGGTGGGGGGGGGGGGCGAAATCCACCCCCCCTCCAGGGCGTGTAATTATCAGAGGTCTTAGCATTAGGAGATTTGGGTGGGAAATGACACCCTATGGATACTATTTTTCCACTCTTTTTCCTGAGTTTCACTGTGAATTTTCCACTCCTATTTTAAAATGTATTGGATAATTGGAAACCTGATACTGATTTATGGATGTAATGATCGGGACAGCCTGTCGATGGAAAGACAGGTAAGAATTGGCATAGGTAATAACTAATTTTGGTGAACAGGTAATTGGGTGATAAAGCCTGGTACATATGCTTTTTGGTTGAATTTTCCACTCTTTATACTTATTTTTAGTAAGAATTTTCCACTCCGCACCCCGGCTCCAAAGCAATTCTAGGAGCCTGTGACAGAGGCCCTCCAGGGCGCGTGTTAAGGGGAAATATTCCCCTTTTGATATATATTTTTCTGCATTATCTTATGCAACATATATGGTATTAAATTGATAGAATCTCAATTTAAAAATGAAATCACAACTTTTTATATTTCGACAATATTGTTTGGGGGGAAATTTAGAAAAACAAGTACAAGTTTCGGAGTTCATGATCGGTTTTCCCTTCACTTTTGGAAGCGCGACATATCGGGCGATTTTCTTTCAATCTGTTCAACGTTGACTATAACTCTCGTTGAATTACCGCTCAACAAATAGCATACACTAAATACGTCGTCGTATCCACCAAGTTAATCCGCCGAATGTATCACGGTTCTCTGAAATGTTTATTGATTGATTATCGGAAAAACAGTTCAGATAAATGTTCCATGTGTGCATTGTAATGTATTGAATACCTTTATGTTTAAAATTCACGGGGAAAACATACAGTTTATTATATATAAAAAAACGAGAACACTAAATAGGTCGCCGTCCGGAGCCAAAATAAACAGCCGATTTCAACGCACTTTTGTCAAATGCCTGTTCATAATTGTTTTGTACATATTCGCAAAAGATCGAGCGCAGGAAACATATTACATACCTTCATAATAAATGACAATGCGTAGGCAGGCTAATTTGAGCTCGGACAGTTAATTCGTTACCGAGTACTTGCTGAGTACCGACCGCTATAAGCGTGGAACGCTCATCAACTTTAACTTGGCATATCTTTCGATAGGAATGTTTATGTGCAAAATGTGATCAATGTACAATATATTCTGGTCTCGTCTGTCAATTTCAAATAATAACTCCATCTTTGTAGGAAAAGGTGAATATTTCCCTTTAACCCTCGCCCTACGGGAGCTTTTTCACTTTCGCCCGAGGTTTTCGGGGAGGGTCCTAAAACGACCCCCTGGTTAACTTCCAAACCAAGCAACATAGAGCAACGCAGTAAGAACCAACATGTTGCCTGTCATGTTTGAAATCTAATGGTATGCAATTTTTAGGTTTCAGGTCAACGAGTGACCTTCCAGGTCAAGTGAATGACCTCGATCGACCACGTCCAGAACAGCGATTTTGCTCTGTCAGAAAACCTCAAAATGAGAAATTGATAAATGTAAATAAAAATGCATGTTCCTAGACCAGTTTTGCCTAAGAAATACAGAAAAGGTAATTATTTATTCGTATCTGGCCAAAAACAGTCCAAAAAAGTTATTAAAAAAATGACGTCATGAATGTCTTACACTTAGGGAGACATCACTCAGTCAAATATGTCTTTGAAATTTGGTTTGAGGATTGTCCATACTCAGTTCTCTCACATGTATTCCGTATTTTTTAACATCTTTGAAAATTTTGATTTTGTGGTGATTTTTCCCACATGTAAGGGGTATTTACATTTTTACATTACATTTTTCTTAACACTCTGTTTTCTACGATTTGTCAAACATTTATGGTTTTTCCACCAACATGACGTCATCAAAACATCATTATTTCCCAAATTTCTTTTTAAAAAAATGAAATTTTTACAGCTTACGTATAAATGTTGTATACGTAGCTACTGACAATTTCAGCAAGATGCGCCGCATGTCTCAAAAGTTATGCAAGAAAAACCTCAGGGGGGGGGGGTCGTTTTAGGACCCCCGTAGGGCGAGGGTTAAACCCTATTAGTGGCACCGGCAGGCTCCTGGCTACCCCTATAAGTGGTAAGAGGGGGGCGGAGTCGGCCTCTAAGACCGACTGGAGCCCTTAGGGTCCCTCGGACAGACAGAGGGTCTCCTCAGGCCTAACAAAGATCACCTTAAGCTGGCCGAGGGCCCCTCAAGCCACCAGAGGGTCCCTCAGACCGACAGAGTACCCCTCCTGCCGACTGAGAGGGCCCCTCAGGCCGACAGAGGGCCCCTCAGACCGACAGAGGGCCCCTCCGGCCGACCCCCCTCAGACCGACAGAATGCCCCTTCAGGTGCCTTCATGCCGACCGAGGTCCTCTCAGGTCGACCAAGGGCCACCCCAAGCTGGTGGAGGGCTCACTCAGGCGGCCAGAAAACCCCTAGGGTCGAAAGGGGCCCCTCAAGCTGGAATAGGACCCTCTCAGACCACCAGAGGGCCCCTAATGCCGACCTAGTACCCCATCAGGTCGACAGAGGGCCCCTCACAGAGGGCCCCTCAGACCGACAGAGGGTCCCCCTCAGGCCGACAGAGGGCCCCCTCAGGCAGACTGCAGGCCCCTCAGGCCAACTGAGGGGCCCCTCATACCGACCGAGAGCCCGTCTGGCCAGCCAAGGGGCCCAAACGAAAGACAAGGTGGCCCCTCAGCCCAAGGGGGTACTCGCGGGTGTCCAGGGTACACCCTTGGATACGCCCTTGTCTCTGGTGACCTCAATATTTACTTTACCTAAACAAAATGATATGCTTTCGATAGAGCTTGTCTCGATCTATCTAACACCGTTTTCCGCTTCTCGCTATGTTGCGTGGTTTTCGAGATCTTAGGCGGAGGCGGAAGTCACCCCCCCCCCCGGCAGTTCGTGGTTGGCGCGAACACCCGGCGGTGTGCGGGTTAAACGCGATGAAGAAGTACTTTTCCAAAGCCGATCCAGGATTTCCAATGCTAATGTGCACTTCAAATGCACTGTGTGCTAGATAAAAAGTTATTTTAGATGTTATATTTTTTGCCCCGATCGCCGACGGGATAAGCCATGTATGGACGAAGTCACCCAGATGAAACCATCTCTCTGTCACCCAGATGAAAGTCACCCAGATGAAACCATCTCTCTCAGCCAGGTGATTCAGAGTGGAAAGCAAACGAATTTCAAAGTAAAAAACATCGTACTTCTTATGGGCGTGTCTCGTATATGCTTACTGTGTATGCGTGTATGTAAGCACCTACAGATCGGAGTTAGAAGACTTGATACTTCTAGCAAACTGTTTCACCAGGCTGACAAAGACGGAAGCTCTATTGAGGGTTTCCAATAACAAACCTAGATAGCTCCCAATAATATTTTTCAGTGGACTTAATATGCCTCTTTCCATTATACAAAACCTGTCCACTTTTAATTACAATATTACAATATTACAAGGCCGACTCCATCACTCGGATGCAAGGTCTTTTCAGACCGTCCTGTGTAGATATAAAACAGTTTCTTTTGATTGCTTGCTTATTTGTCATGCTTATTTAAATATCCATCGGTTTTATTACACGCTAGTGTCTCCTGTACTCTTTCGCTATATATGAAATGTATCAGCAATCCCTCTTTTTCGTTTGCTTTTGCGATACACGCTTCAGCTGGCAGCTCCCTTCTGATTTCTACTTGGTATTTTCCTTGTGCTTCATTTCCCTCCTCAGTCAGCTTTTCACATTCAAAAAACATTTGGTCCATTGTTTCCGTAGCTTTCATACGTAGTGGACATCTGATCGCTGCCTCCTTAGATCTTCTAACCATACTTGATGCTACCCAAGAATGTCAGTTAATAGTTTCAGTCTGGTGAGAGTAGCATGCTTCTATATTGCACTGTATCTATTTGCTGGCCAGAATGTATAGAGTGGTCCAAACTTCTTTTCATTTGACAAGAGTTCTTGAAGCCAATGAATGTTTTTTGTTGCTTAAGTAGAGGCTTTGAGTTCCTTCCATATCAATTTCTGTATCGCATCTTTTGCAGCATTGCGCCAGCGCTTTCTAGACTTCGCATCATCTTGATATATCCACTCTTTAAGTATTGGCATGCCAAGTTCATTTAACCCTATTTGTAACAGGGGGGGGGGGGGGGGGATTCCGCCCCCCCCCCTCCTCATGTTTTTCGCAGATATCTCACGAACGGCTAAGACCAGACCCATGACATTTTAGGACTTTTCCTAGAATTGAATTCCGCATATGGAGTCAAAATTTTGCGTTCTTAACCTGAACAGAGGCGGTTTCAGGGCACGTTTTTGGGAGGGTTCTGCGGCGACATTTGGTGATAATACGGAAATGCGATCTTCACGGTTTCTTCCCAACTGCCTCAAGTATGAAGGAGTTAAATCGGTGTACGGTGACTGCAACAAGCGCAAATTAGTTTATATCAATTCAATATAAAAATTGCATGGCAGAGGCGGTTTCAGGGGCTTGTAAAGGGGGGGGGGGGGGGGTTCCAGGAAGTATTCAATGTTTGGCGGGAACCCAATAGAGCGATGTAAGGGGTATTTATAGCTGTCAAGGTGTAAGAGATACCTTCTCCTTCCATTATTTGCATAATGTTTTACATATAGAGTTGCAGGGGCATGTTCAGGCACATGAAAAGGCGGGTGACTGGCATGGTGATCACGATATGCTAGCGATTCCGGCACAATAGACGGTTAGTTTATAATGATATATGCACATATGAGGCCAGGAGAGGAAATTAAGTCATTTTTTCAGAGGCGCTCTCAGGAATGGAAGAAACGGGGTCATATTATTGCAAGGGAACTAAGATGCATGGGCCTACAATGACATAACATACTGCGGTTTTCGGATGAAACATGCACCACTGGGTACCCTACGAACGAATATAAAATAATAGGCGAGTCCAGGTAGGGTAAAAAGGGGGTAAACACTGTGAATTGAAGTTGTAGGTGAAATAGTCACTGCTCACTAGTAAGTATCATAATAGCGGATACTATACCTATCAAAAGGTCCTGCACCTCCCCAGTTTGGATCCTGGATACGCCTATGATGAAGTACAACATGAAAAAAGGAACTATCTACGATCAGTAACTGATGTATAGTGCTGGTAGGAACTTGCCTGTGGTTACTATTTTTTTCCTATTTTACCTCCCTTTTTCACTGACCTTGTACCGTCTATGGCACAAAATATGTTTAATAACTGTCTTGTCTAATGTCATAATAGCTCACCATTTCATTTATCGAAAAAACAATATCATTTTTTTTATTACGCATTTTGAGTGACCTGCATACGCCTAAGATTTGTGAATTCTCAAGTCACCGCCATATATTAATTTCCAATTAATTCTTTATCGATCCCCATTGGTTGCGTTAAAATCAGTTGATAAACATGACAGCTGTGTTAGATCACAAATACCTCTAAAATTTGTAGTTTTTTCCCCCTGTTGCCCCCTATAAAAAACATCGGATTTTGTCTTCTTCTTTTAGAAATATAGATCGTGTTGAGGGAAATAATATGCCGTTTGATTTGTGAAAATCGGACGGGTCTCGAGATCTCGATATCTCGGCCGGCCCCCTGTTAATCCGGCCCCCTGTTACAAATAGGGGTAGCCAGGAGCCTGTTACAAATAGGGTTAAGATTGCATCCCATTGCCTCACCAAGCTAGTGGTACTGTCTTCATTAACCCGCGCGGCGCTGGGGTCTCCATCCGAACGTGCGGTGCTGGGGGGTAAATTTTACCCCCCTCGTATCTTCCGAACCAATAACCGGAGCGAGACGCGCAAGGCGGCGATCGAAAGCTCTCAGTGAGAAGAATCTAACGCATGCCCGAAATTATTAACATAAGGTCACATGTCAGGTCACGGTCAGGTCAAGTGTCACAATTTAAGTATTTGGGGTTTTGGGCTATACTTTCCATCCAAAGCCTTGTATTGCAACTATTATCTCACAAAGTGCTCCCAAATGTATAATGCATCTCCCGCATAAGTAAAAGTGAAATTTTAAGCAAAGGTCAAGGTCAAGGTCAGGTCACAAAAGGTCACAGGTCTACGAAAGCCATGCGACACATGTTGTATGGGTTATTTTACACGTATAATTCGATAGAAGCAGCCATTTTCACAGCCTGACACCATATAATCGCCCTCAGGTCAAGGTCAGGTCACAATAAGGTCAAAATTTGAAATTGATTAATCTAAATAAACATTGCATGTTTCTAGACTAGATTTGTCTTAGAAATACAGTGGTGGTATTTATTTGTCTGTATCTGGTCAGTAAAATCCAAAAAACGCAATTTAAAAAAATGACGTCATGAGTTACTTATTCTTAGAGAGCCATAAGTCAGTCAAAAATAAAGAAATTGCTTTGAAATTTGGTTTGAACATCGTTCATACTCGGTTCTCTAATATATCTTCCGATTTTTTAAAAATCTTCAAACAAAAAACTTTTGTGAAAATTCTTCCCCAAAAATAAGTTTTTGATTTTTTTGGGGTCAAAAACCCAAGATTTTGAACATCTGAGATAGCCATGTTAAAGACAATGTTATTTTTTTTCTCTTGACGCCTTTTATTTGCGATTTGCATCAAGACGCTATTTTCTACGATTTTTCAAACATTTAACGTTTTTTCACCAAAAATGACATGACATGACGTCACTAAAACGTCATTATCTACTCAAAATTTTCACGAATTTCAACAAAATTGTAACACAAGATGTAGAATTGATGCACCATAAGGTATCGCAAGTTTCACTTCGATATCTGTAATAGTTGTCAAGTTATGGAGAAAATCCGGGAGGGGGGGGGGGGTAAAATTTACCCCCCCCAGCGCCGCGCGGGTTAACAGCACCATGAAGAAGTACGTATTTTGTAAGGGGATGCTGCTGAGTAGTCTTAAGATTGCATCCCATTGCCTCACCAAGCTTGTGGTACTGTCTTCATTAACAGCACCATGAATAAGTACGTATCTTGTAAGGGATGCTGCCGAGTAGCCTTAAGTAACAATCCGATACACTATAGAATGGCCTTGGCAATTAAAACTTTTGTTGTCGGAGCACCAAGCATAGTTTAAGCGACCATATTCTTCACTTTTCTCGGCAACCCTTGCAGTCGCTTATATAATCTTAAAGCCAGTAAAACGCCTTTTTGGGCGATGACCGAGTGAGCGCGCTCTGGTAAAGCTAAAATAGATTTGAAATATGAAACGGTAAAGGAGCACACGTGGTAGTAACACATAGTCATTTTAGTCCTCCAGAAAAATTGTCAGGCCTCAATGCATGCCAACATAAAAATTAAGTTGTATTAAATTGTTCATGATCTCCTTTCTGAAATCCGCCAGAAGGGAGTACGTCCTGAGCGCTACATGTATCAGCATATAAATCAATGCTTAGATTAATACGGCCATTTTTTATCAATAATCATTTTAGTAAGGTTTTTGTCCATTTCGACGTTCGCGTGTGCCGACTGCCACGCGCTGTGGTACCACCTCTATCAAAACGCACTATACCAACCAGTAAGACGCCGAAGTTGGCGATGAACGAGTGAGCGCGAAGAAAATGTATGGTGAATTTCAACTCCATCGGGCAAGTAGTTTCTGAGATACAAAAAGGGTGCGCACGTGCGCACGTGCAGAAGCACCCCACCCCTGACTTGTGGTAAAGTGGCGGCTGAGAGGTCCCTAACCACGCACAAAATTTGAACACAATCGGCTCAGGCGTTCCTGACACATATAATAGGGGTGTGCACGTGCGCACGTGCAGAGGCACCCCACCCCTGACTAATGGGAAAGCGGCGACTGAGGGGTCCCTAACCACACACCAAATTTGAACACAATCGGCTCAGCCGTTCCTGAGATATAGAATAGGGGTGTGCACGTGCGCACGTGCAGAGGCACCCCGCGAATAACTTGTGTGAAAGTGGCGAATGAGGGGTCCCTAACCACACACCAAATTTGTTGTGGGCTCAGCCGTTGCGGAGTTATTGCGAGGAAACACCTTCCAACACCCCTCACGCGGCACGCGGCACGCGCAGTGGTAGTCACCCACAAGAGTCGGCACTGGTCTCAAACGGGGTAGGTTGGATGGGGCTGCTCAGCAAAGAAGCCCGCTTGTCAATCGGACGTGCGGTTGCAGAGATATTGGCTTGTCAAAAGCGTCGCCACGGGCCGGGTCGGGCCGGGTCGGGCCGGGTCGGGCCGGGTCGGGCCGGGTCGGGTCGGGTCGGGTCGGGTCGGGTCGGGTCGGGTCGGGGGTCGGGTCGGGTCGGGTCGGGCCACTCATATTCAGATTTTGCCCATATACCACGGAAAGATGAGCGAGCGCTTCGCGATCGCTCGTAAAAACAAAATTTATTTGATGGACCTATCCAATGCTGAAGACCCAATCTCAATCGGAGCAGTGGTTGCAAAGTTATTAGCTTCCGAAAAGCGTCTGTATGGCTGGGTCAGGCCGGGTCGGGCCGGGTCAAATGTAAATTTGCCTAGTAAGTTGACGAGAAACCTCACGGATGCTTCGCGCCCTCTCGGTAATCATCCATGTACACTGTGAGGAGGCTAGTCGATAATATATCGCCTTGTTTCAATCCTTGCTCTATATTTCCTATTCCAGAGATACTTATTGCCACTTTTACTCGTACTTGAAAATCTTGTATAGATTCCGTAATACTAACACCATCCTTGGTGAGACCCCCGCGTGTATGATATTGTAAATAAGCCGATTGTGCCAGATTGAATTAATACACTTCTTCACGTCCAAAAAACGCGAGGTAAACAGGTCTCTCCAAATCTCTGTTCGCAGAAATAATCTCATGCAGAATGAAATTTGCTTGCAGAGTACTTCTATTCTTAGTGTAAGCAAATTGATATTCCGAGGGTAAGTTACTTGCTTCTAGTTCTTTATCAATTCTCTTCACCATTATTTTGTTTGCAAAGACCTTGCAAAGAGAAGACAGAACTGATATATCCCTATATTTGTCTGCAAGCGTGGGAGCACATCCATGACCTTTGAAGACTGGCGTGATAAGTCCAGCTTTGAAGTTGTCTGGGATAGTGGCATCAAATATGTCTTGTAGACATTCTGCTATTTTTCTACTGGCTACACCTTCCATCTCGATGCATGTTCTGAAGTGATTTCATCAACCCCTGGCGCCTTTCTCTTCTTCAGTGTTGTGGCGCTGTTTTAATTAAACTGCACCAGTCTGACAAAAGACAGGTCGATGCTGGCATCAAAACACTTCGCGGACAGGTGTGTCGGTCGTGATAATGTGTGGGTCAGACCGCTGCCTGACTCCTCAGGTCGGCTCAGCTGTCTGTCGGCGGCGGCATGTGCTGTGAGTTGTGACGTATGTAACTACTAGCTGGGGTACCCGGCGTTGCCCGGGAAATTAAGTACCTGGCGGTGTCTCCTCGGGCGGCTCCTCGGACGCTTAAACAAATGTCTGGTAGGATAAATTCACACTTGTTGTGTTGTTCTTAACAAATTCCACGCTTTGAATGTCTGGTAGGGTAAACTGAAAGTTTGGACTTCATACAACCCTAGCGTGTTGTTCTTAACAAATTCCATGCTTTCACAATTTACTTGAAAAACAAATTCCACGCTTGAACAAATGTCTGGTAGGGTAAACTGACATTATCCCGGACACCTTTATTCAACACTGAACACTGTTCTTAAAACTGATTCAACACTGAACACTGTTCTTAAAACTGATTCAACACTGAACACTGTTCTTAAAACTGATTCAACACTGAACACTGTTCTTAAAACTGATTCAACACTGAACGCTGTTCTTAAAACTAACACTGAACACCACTGAATACTTTCACAATTTATTTGAAAACTAACACGTGTTGTGTTGTTCTTAACAAATTCCACACTTTGAATGTCTGGTAGGGTAAACTGAAAGATTGTACTTTTCATACAACCAGACTGGTTATTGATTCACCTTTTTTGGATGGATTCAATCATGATTCATTTTGGAATACGAATGATTCAGTCACCGTTTGATTCATGGATAACCATTTTGATAAATGATTCTTTCCGATTCAAAGAATCAAAACACTTTTTGATCAAACCACGTTTGACTCACCATTGAAATAACATTGCATATTCTTTTTGATTCAATCAGCCTTGTTCTATGCAGGTCTTGATTCAATCATGATTCATGCATAAACCAATCCGGTGGTGAATCGATTCTTCTTTGATTCAAGAGATTTTGATTGAACGATTTCAATCGATTCAATCAGAGTCGAATCAATAACCAGTTGATACAACCCTAGTGTGTTGTTCTTAACAAATTCCACGCTTTTACAATTTACTTGAAAAACAAATTCCACGCTTTCACAATTGAATGTCTGGTAGGGTAAACTTAAAGATTGGGCTTTTCATGCTATCAGAAGAACACTCAACCAAATAAAGGATTAATAATATTCAACCAAGGTAGGTAATAGGTACCTACGATTCAACACTGAACACACAACCCTAGCCGCGCTAAGCGTGTTGTTTTCGTATCAGTAACTGATTCAACACTGGACACTATTCTTAAAACAGTGTTTTTAAAACTGATACAACACTGAACACTGTTCTTAAAACTAACACTGAACACCACTGAAGACTTTCACAATTTGCTTGAAAACTAACACTTGTTGTATTGTTCTGAACAAATTCAACGCTTTGAATGTCCGGTAGGGTAAACTGAAAGATTGGACTTTTCATACAACCCCAGTGTGTTGTTCTTAACAAATTCCACACCACTGAATACTTTTTTGGGTAAACTGTTGTTGTTGCTGGCTTAGGGCGCGTAGCCGTGAGGTAGGGTAAACTGAAATATTGGACTTGTCATGCTATCAGAATAACACACAACCAAATAATACTGGCATACTACCCTAGACATTACCCCGGCCACCTTGATCCCACACTGAACTCACAACCTTGAAAACTAACACTGAACACCACTGAACACAACCCTTATTCTTAACAAATTCCACGCTTTCACAATTTGCTTGAAAACAAATTCCACGTCAGTCACACTAATATATATTTGGGCTAGGATCGCCAGGATTAATAATATTCAACCAAGGTAGGTACCTACGATTCAACACTGAACACACAACCCTAGGCCGCTAGCGTGTTGTTTTCGTATGGCTGCAGAATGAATGTCACAAAAGCGCAACATATGAAGAAATTGGGGCTCACTAAATACAAATATCATTGCAATCAATATCAATTCCACGCTTTCACAATTTACGTGAAATATATAGAGGTCCAATCTGAATGGTAGTGGTACATGTCTGCCATCATGCTGATTCAGAGAATGTATGGGTTTTGGGTCCATCACCAAGGGTTTTCGAGTTTCTGACGTTCGAACGGTTTGAATTTGCCCTTTATATATAAGATGTACCTGAGCTGTCCCGAGCCGAGCCGACCAGGGCCGTGGTCTCTGTGTCCTACTCAGAGGGTGGCACCCCCTTTATCCCGGCCCGGGCCGCGCGGTTGAGGCCGGCCGCCATATTGCGGTGATTAACACGGGCGGCCGCCCGTGTTAAGTGGGTACCCCGGCTGACATTTGACAATATATTGAGCGAACTACTAGCGGTAACGAAATATGACTACCACTGCAACGTTCCAAATTGAATGCAGAATGATTATATGTGTTCAGTTTTATTTCGCGCGAAATTAATTTGAACACCTGTAATCATTCTGCATTCAATTTGGAACGTTGCAGTGGTAGTCATATTACGCTACCACTAGTAGTTCGCTCTATATATTGTCAAATGTCAGCCGGGGTGCCCGCTTAACACGGGCGGCCGCCTGTGTTAATCACCGCATTATGGCGGCCGGCCGCAACGGCGCTCAGGCACCCTTGTCCCTTCCAGTTGTTATTCAGTTCGGTGGTGCTACCCCAGCCGCCGGCCGGCGACGCCCAGCCGGCTATTGCTGCCTGTAGCGAGCTGCGGTCGGCCGGTCCGAGAGGCGTGTGTCGCTGTCCCTGGCAGCGTACCAGCGTTACTATAGGACACGAGGCACCCTGCCGGCCCTGCACGTTCCCTGCAGGTCGGCTCCAAGACCATGCCAACCGGCTGGAGCGACACAGATGGAAACTGACCACACCCGACGATGCTGATGTCGCAAAACGATCCAATACAGATGGTCAGAGCGTTCTCTAAATCGTGGAAGAGCTTTTGAAACGTTTTCAACAGTTCCAGTATGATCATCTTGGATTTAGCAGCCATATCCACAAATCGAATGCACATCCTAATGCTTACTCAGACCTGGCGAGGCATTTATTGCCACTTGTCGCAATGCTCACGATCGTTGGTTCGCGATTTCAACACTTTGCACAGCTCCAGAGTTAAGTCAGCTCGGCGCCCACACATGCAAGCTCATCCCTCGTCGATATCAACCGGCTGACCTGGTGCTCTTCAAATGTTCGCATTTTGTTCAATATTCTCCCAAAATCAGGTGAACCGCCGCGTTCTTTCTTCTTGAACACCCTCGACCGGCTTCTGTCGGTTTTCTTATTAGTGATCCGTTCGATCGCATGTATTTGATGCTTCATTTTCTTATCATGAATATGGTTGTTTTAAAATGTGACTGCACGCATACGAAGCCAAGAAATCACAAATATAAATATTATCATATCATTTTCATCAGAGTTTCGAAGGAAATAATTAACAAAATAAGTTATCATCATGATTTGGGAGTGTGCTTAAACACTAAGCCAAACAAAGCATCTTGACTTTGACAGCTATGCCTGCCAAAGGTCCGATTGTTATTGTTGGGTGAGGGTACCTAGCCTCTTGCGCTCTGCCTCCAGCAAACATATGTCACTTGATGTTATCACCGCGACACAACCCCGACAACTATACCACCTTGATCACGATCCCGCCTGTACCAGTGACGGAAACACGCCGGTTCTCTGCGCACTCACGTCATAACCACGTCATAACTGATGGAGATGTCTCTCGGAGACGGCTGGACGGCTGATAAGTGTTCCATTCGGGTCGTTGCTAGGCAGACGCGCTCGTTTTGCTAACTCAACCAAGGTCAGTTTCATGGAGCCTATATACTTTGTAACGGCCTGTGCTGTTCAGTGGACCCTGAAGACGGGAGCTCAGATAAATACGAGAGCCCTTGATGTAAGATCAGTAGATAAGACAACTGGCTCAAAACGTCACAAAATGTTCCAGAAGTCACGGAAACATTCATACACACGTCACAAAAGTAGGACACTGCTGTTTTTTTTTGTAGCACTTTCCGGACAGGTGGATGCGTTTTATTCTGCGAGAACAAAACTGTGGACGAATCGTACGACCTACCTTAGCCCTCGCCCGGGTAGGGGCGAGGGCTAAGGTAAGGGGGTGGATGCCCCCCCCCCCCTCGGTTTTGCAAAAATAACTCACGTAGTTTCCAATCGATTGTGACACTTTCATTACCCTACTTTTGAACAATTTTACACATACTCTGAAAATTTTGAATTTCTAACCCACATGACCCGTGCCCTATGACCTGTTTCTCAAGGTCATGTTAGGCGCAACTGGCGTCCCGTGGTATCGATGCCTGTAACTTGTGCAGTTTCCGAGTGCTTGTTGTTCAGGAGCATATGCACAGGTGTTTCCAGGTAACAGTTGTGGTTTCCACTGAAATTGTGACCTCGATTGACCTTTTGAAAGGTCAACCGAGGTCATTGACCTCCGATGACCTCAGATTACTTTTGTTTTGCTTCTGGTGGTTTCTAGGACATTTTGTGACGCTGATTTCAAATTTGGAATTTATTTTACATAATTATATGTTCCACTTCCACAGGTCAGCCGAGGTCACTGACCTCAGATGACCTGACCTGACCTGTTTGGAATTTGGCAGTTTAAAGGACATGTTGTGACGTTGATTTCAAATTTGGCACCCATTAAGCATTATGATATGCTCATTCACGATTCTAGCTCGATATAATTCAAATTATACGCATTTACAATGTGTATGACTTTTGGGTCATTGCCATGATCTCAGAGGTCACCTAATGACCAAAGACCTTAAAATTTGACAACAGAGGCTTCCGCTCGTCACAAGCAACACGCTCGTTTTTTAATCGAAGCTCTAGCTCAATTAGGGGCGAAACGCTAGGGGGGTCGTACCCCCTCCCCCCCCCCACCCGAAGAACATGTATTGATTTTGCCCTACCCGTGCGAGGGTTAAACATGGCTGGACCAATTACCGAGAGGCAGCTATTCGGCACGTTTACTGTAACATGTACAACATAACCCTACCTTGTATTGTATTCAGTATTGTATTAAACAATTAAAACACTCTCCATTTTAAAATGGCTATTCCGAGTGTCGGGTCAGGGTTAAGAAGAGAGACATGTTAAAAGACACTCGGTATACAGCACACAATAAGATTAGATTAATATAAAAGTGCACACGGGCTATATAAAATAAAACACACACGCACACACACACACACGCAGTCACACACTCATTTTCCTCGCTTCACACAACTAAAAGTTCGGACACTGCACGCTTAAAAGCCCCCAGGGATAAATCGCGAATCTCCAGCGGAGGCGGTTATATACCTGCGCCGTACACAAAAGAAGGCGTCGCCTGCCTGCTTCGGTTCTCACGCGCGGGAGAGCCAGATCTGCGTCCTGCCGGGTGGTTCGAGAGCGAAGAGCAGAGTTGACCTGAAGCTGAGAGGAAAGAGCCACTTGCTCCCCGGTGCAGCGAATTTTGTGCAGAAAATTTAATGAGTGAAGTTCGTACAACTGGCGGGCGGTAGGCCAGCCCAGTTCGTCTCGCACGTCCGATATGTGGTCGAATTTGCGTCGGCCAGAGACAACGCGCAGCGCAAAATTGAGGATCTTTTGGAGGCGCTGTATATTTTTATCTGACCCGTTTCCAAAGACAACAAGACAGTATCGGATGTGCGAGATGACCAAGGCATTGACCAGAGTAGGCAGAAGGTCGGTCGGGATCTGATGACGCACGTGAGACAGGCCGATGAGGATACCGTTGCATTTTTTGACGAGAGCAGACACGTGAGAGTCCCAGGTGAGGTGCTTGTCGAACACCACGCCAAGGTTCCTTACCGTAGGGCCCTCACGGATCGTATCCTCGCAAAAACGAATGGAGATCGGGACTAAGCCACGACAATTCTGACGGGAGCCAAATATGATAAGTTCAGTTTTGCCGGTGTTGACCTTCAAACCGTGGGAGTGGAACCAGGCATCCAAAGAGTTTAAAACCTGTTCCATGGTAGCAATAAGCTGAGGGAGGGAGTCTTGTTTGCCAGAGAGTAGAATTTGGGTATCGTCAGCGTACTGCACCACGTGCGCCTCAGGGGCAAAGAGGGGGAGGTCGTTGGCAAAAATCTGGAAAAGGAGCGGGCCAAGTGAGGAACCTTGGAAAACACCCATAGGATTGGTGAGAGGACTGGAAATGGGGTCGGTTTCCCCGCCCACCAGTTGTACAAATAGATTGAGTATGGCCACGGAGGTTCCATACTCAATCTATTTGTTTTGAGTATGGCACCTGACCTGGTAAGAGGAAAACCAGGTCGGATCGATACAATAGGCTTGAAGTTTGGAAAGAAGCTTTGAGTGGTCGATGACGTCAAAGCATTTGGAAAGGTCGAGAAGACAGAGAAGCGTGAGTTCCTGGCGGTCGGTAGCAGAAAGGATGTGGTCGGATACGGTAACTAGCGCAGTTTCTTTCAAAACACAGCTTAATAATCCCGATGCTAACACCGTCAGAGTCAGTGGCAGAAGAGTTTTTCATAGAAAAGAGAACAGACCAGAGAGACTGAAGTGAAATAGGTTTCAGTGAGAAGGCACAGGCACCCACCCTGGGTAGCCTGCAAGGAAGACGAAGTGGCTCCCCTTGGCTCGGACCTCACCCGTGACTCGAGGACCTACCCCCACAAAGTACTCGTTAAGCTCGTTGGGGGTGGCCTCAGGCGCAACTCGCTGAGTGAACCTCTTGCCCTCGATCACCTGACGCACGTTGCGAAAGATGGAGACCGGACCCTGCCTCCTCACCCGGCTGGAAATATCGTTTCTACATCTCGTCTGATGGCCGATTTCACTTGTTTATCCAAGGTGAGGAAGGCAGGAGTCCGGCCCTCCCGGGCAAGAAGTCCACGGCGCTGCGCCATGAGTAGCAGGGTGGCGTCCGAGGCAGGGGGGGGGGGGTGAAGGGTTGTGAATTTTGAGGCGCTGTAAAGGAGCATGATAGTCAAGAACAGGTAAGAGCAGCTGGGTGAAGGCAGACCACTGATCCGTCAATCCCACGCGCGAGAAAACCGGGCTCCAGTCGGTGTGATACAATGAGGTATGAAAGTCAAGAACATTCACGCGGCTCAGGCGTCTAGACTGAACAATGGAAGGTCGAGCCTTTAGTTTGGAAATGGTGAGATATGCCTTAGTAAAAGAATGATCACTATAAGAACACGGTAAGACACAAACATCATGAACAAAAGTTGCAGAGTTAGAGATAAAAACGTCTAAGAGTGAGCCAGATCTAAAGTTGGCATATCTACAAACTGATGGAGGTTGAAACTATGCATGAACTCTGTCAGCCCGGCCTTGCCATTGTTCGAGTCTAGACCAAGTAAAATGCAGTTTAAGTCACCAGTAATAAGAATGGGATCGGCAGACATTAAAAGCACACGTTGCAGTTGAGATTCGAGACAGTCAAAATCAGCTGATAGGTGAGTGATGGTATGACGTGGTGGTCTATATGCTGCACATAAATTAAACCGACGCCCACGATTATCTGACACTGACAGCCACAGAGTTTCAAGTTTACATGTCCTACAACTGCACACCGACTGGAGCCTTTTGATCTTTAAACCCGTCTTACTAAGGACTGCGACCCCCCCCCCCCCCGTAACCCCTGCCATCAGAACGGTCCGCCCTTGATAACAAGTATCCCGGGAAGTTGACATATCTAGAAGTAGTTTCCGGTTTCAGCCAAGTCTCCGTTAAAATGAAAGCTCCTTACCTTACATACAGCGTCACCAAGTTACCATAAAATGAAGAATGTCATCGATATTTTTCGCTGAGTCATGGAGCACTGAAATGCAAATCGCTCACATCCCTAGGCGTCAGTGCATTGTCCCTACGAATAGTTCATGTACCAGCCACCATTTAAATAAGTGGTCGGTGCCAGTACTGAATTCGCAGCGATCGCCAGCTGCGGCTTCAAGCGTCCCTATGACGTCACTATAGAGGTAACATAGACCGGTAACTTATCGCCGGCGATCCATGGGCCAGGGTCTCCGATGCAGCATTGATATGCTCATCGCTTGTTTTTTTCTTATAAATCATTGTCATCATTTGGATGTCAGGAACATTTATGACCGCTGAGGCTATATAAAACGCTGAACGCTATATGAAACAATCTTGATAAGCTTCATAAGTCCAAAACATTAATCGTCGTGGCATCCAAAGATTACGTGACTGATGAATATATTCCGATGAATCGGCACTGTTGTGAGCTTTAGCTGCGCGGCTGTGTATTGTGTGTAAGCATTAGCAGCCCCTTGCCGGTAGTTGTTGCCTGCGGTGGTTGTCCACCCAGTCGGCGTACACACGGCGGTTGCAGGCCGGCCTATTTCGGGTGGAGGTCGCGCAGTGCGGGATGACACCACTAGCCAGGTGCGCTGGCGCCGGCCGGCCGGTATATAAGCGGTGCGCGCGGTGCGCGCGGCGGCGGCGATTCTCCCGGTGTGGTGCAGTGTGTCGGTGGCTTGGTGCGGTCCGGGTCAGACAGCAGGGCAGAGCGGCGACACAGCAGCAGCAGGTGACTATCAGCCGCGCCGCAGTGCAGTTCTGCAGCGAGCAGTGATGGAGCAGCCGCTGGACAGGGCGCGGTGGGGTGCGGTCTCGAGCAGACACATCATGCTGCTGCCAGGCGGCTGTCTGTCCACCTGTTGGCAAACAACGCAGCATTTAGGGCATTTTTTTAGATTGTATAATCCGTGTCCTCCTCAGCTGTGTGAAACAGTGAACAATTTCTAGAATGTGTCCAAAACTAGTCAAGCCAGCTCCGAACAAGGGTGGGTCCAGACTCCAAGGGGTTATCAGGGCCATTGACCCAATGGCAATAAGGTGAACCAAGCTTCGTGCTGATAGTCACCATCTTGTTTAACCCTATTAGCGGCAGGGGGCAGATTCTGCCCACCCCTCAGGTTTTCGCAGATATCTCCCGAACAGCTAAAGCAGACCCATTAAATTTTGGGACTTTTCCTATAATTGAATTCCGCATATGGAGTCAAAATTTTGAGTTCCTAACCTTAATAGAGGCGGTTCCAGGGCCCGGTTTTGGAGTTTTTTTTCGGCGACATTTGGCGATAATACGGAGATGCGATCTTCACGGCTTCTTCCTAACTGCCTGAAGTATAAAGGAGTTACATAGGTTTGCGGTGATTGAAACAAGTGCAAATTAGTTGATTTTAGTGAACTATAATAAATATTGCACGGCAGAGGCGGTTCCAGGGACTTGAAAAGGGGAGGTTTACAGGAAGTTATTTTTTATATATATATATATATATATATATATATATATATATATATATATATATATATATATATATATATATATATATATATATATATATATATATATATATATTGCCTCCCTTTTTCGCTAACCTGGCACCACCTATGGATGAAAGTATGCTTTATAACTTTTGTGTCCGATGTCACAAAAAACACCATTTCATTTATCAAAAAAAAGAGAAAAAGACGGTTTTATAAGGCATTTATTTTACCCCCATATTTAGTGACCTGAAAACGCTTATGATTTTTGAATTTTCAAAAGTCACCGTCACATATCAATCCCCAATATAATATCTATCGCTCCCCATTAGTTGCGTTCAAATCAGTTGATAAACATGGCAGCTGTGGTGGATCAAATATACCTCTAATTTTGTTAGTTTTTGCCCCCCTATTGCCCCCCTATCAAATATTTATATATTTTTTTTTATAGATCGTGTTGAGGGAAATCGAACGCCGTTTGATTTGTTAAATTCAGACGGGTGAATCTCGAGATCTCCGGAGGCCGAATCCGCCCCCCCCCCCTCCTGCCACTAGCCGGGGTAGAAAGGAGCCTGCCGCTAATAGGGTTAAGATGTAAGTCATTTTATGAGAAGGCAAATTTGTCACAAATAATGCGTTAACGTGGAAAATACCTTTGTCATCAAATAAACGTGCAGCGAACATAAATCAGGAAATCAATGCTTCATATCCACCTTTCCAACACGTTTATACATAGGTTCATGCATAGGTTCGCGATAGAGTGTTATACCTCATCCACAAACAAAATGTTCCATAGCACTTTAACTCCAGCCAACTCGCATAGTCATTTGTGAGATGAAGTATACCTTAAGCTAGAGCTGTGAGTGTTGTTCATGGTAAACATATAACTAAACAAATCCTAATACAGATCCCGTGTGTAGTAAAATTAAATCATTTGAAAGCAAATGAAAACACCTACACATATGTCCGCATAATAGCCTGTCAGTGGAATGGAGGTCAAGTGACGTTATTGGACATGAAGTATAGCCGTGTGGAAGAGCGCGACAAAATTCACAGCTTGCGGCCGAGACGAAGTCGAGGTCTCAAACTGTGAACTTTGGAGCGCGAGTCCTCAAAGCGATTTAGTGTGCAGCTGCAGCACGCAATAGATAACAGTCAAGTCTATATAATCAAGTGATCTAAAGTCACACAACTCCAGGTCACGTTACCTACTGACCATAAACTCCAGTTTGTGGGCTCCCGACCACAAATAAATATGTTTTAAGCTTGTTCACAAAAGCACGTGAGCCAATGGTGAACAAACTTCAGCTGTACACTAACTTGTTTTAGTGTACAGCTGAAGTTTGGTCACCATTGACTCACGTGCTTTTGTGGAAAAGCTTAAAACATTTATTTGTGGGCTGGAGTCCACAAACTGTAGTTTGTGGTCAGTAGGTCACGTGACCTGGAGTTTTTGGACTTTAGATCACTTGCACATATACTTGATTTATATACATTGTGTGCTGCAGCTGCACACTAAATCGCTTTGAGGACTCGCGGCCCAAAATTCACAGTTTGAGACCTCGACTTCGTCTCGGCCACAAACTGTGAATTTTGTCGCGCTCATCCACAAAGCTATAGTGGGAGCCGTTGCCTTTCTCAGAGTGTTAATTTTGCATATATATATATATATATATATATATATATATATATATATATATATATATATATATATATATATATATATATATATATATAAAATACAAAATACCCAAACAAAAAATAGCGAGTTCCTGAATGACCGATCATGCATCGAAAAATGCACCTGTAAAGGAAGTTAATGACTGGCACTTTTATGTATCTGGGATGCCATTGCCATGAAGTCATAACATGCTTAAATAGCAAAGAAATGGCTTGGAGCTAATGCCATCTCGTGTCGGCCATATGCTTTGATTAATTGCTGCCATTTGACAGCAATTGGTGTCATAAATCAGTCAGTCCCCCCAATTACTCCTCTGCATAAGACGGTCAGGATTGCATTTGAGTTGCATTTCAGTCAACCACGTTGGTGATAACTGAAATACTGGGATTCCAGTTATACCCAAACCTGTTGGTTAGAGGCTGTGCTCGTGACTGACCTCGCAGCTTGCATTTCTATTCCAAAATTAATCAGAACAATTCCTCAGGTGACAAACTATATATCACCAACGGCATGGTCCGTGAAAAGAAGGAGGGAGTGTTTCTTTTCTCTGATGTTTCTGATGGTTGACACGATTTGTTCCGTTTCAGAAATGGCGTACAGCTGGGATAACCGGGTGAAGTTCGTCGTCCGGTATATGTATGGTACGTATGCATGATAAGAACGTGTGTTATTTGCCTTAGCGCTGGCTATTTATCAGATAAGGTCAATATGAAACATTGTGGTGAGCTAAAGATTGGCCCTGCATATCAGCGACTTAATTGGCATGTTTCGTATCATGTTTGCTGTTTTGAATGTTGTGTTATGGAGGCAACCAAGATTACTGCATACGCCGATTGAGTCCTCTCATTAAAAAGTTATTACTTAACAGTGTTTAATCGAAGTTGCTTAACCCTCGCCCTACGGGGGGATGAGGGGTCCTAAAAAGACCCCCTCCTGAGGTTTTTCTTGAATAACTTACTTATATATGCGGGGAATCTTGATGACATTTTCAGCAGCTGAGTTTACAACAATTATACGTATCCTATCAAAATTTGAAGTGTATATGACTATCAGATCGTGACCAATGACATTTTCGTCAAGGTCATGTCAGACTCCAAAGCGCCATTGACCTGACCCCAAAGGTCACCAGTTGACCAAGATGCTCAAAATGGGATGCCTTTGGATTTTCCTTTTGACAGGCAATACGTTACTTTGTACGGTGTCTCTCTATCTCTCTCCGTTCGGAAGTTATGCTAATCGCCCTGTGCAATCGTTATTTTTGGACGTGGTCGATCTTAGGTCATTCACTTGACCTGGAAGATCACCTGTTGACCTGAAACCTAAAAATCGCATACTGTTAGATTCTGCTCATGACAGGCAAACATGCTGGTTCTTACCGCATTGCTCTATGTTGCTTAGTTTTGAAGTTAACAGTGGGGTCTTTTTAGGGCCCCCCGTAGGGCGAAGGTGAGACAAGGAGAAAAGGTCCCCGTAGGGCGAGGGTTAAAACTTATAGACGGCGGAACAAACACAAGTTTGCATAGGCGTATGAGCAGGGGGGGGGGGGGGGCATGGCCCCCTCATTTTTCGGTCATTTTTTTTTGCTAAAATCTTTTGTTTTGCTTGGCGAGAAACGTTGTTGATGGCATAAGGTTCGCCAAGACGGGAAGAGCTCAAATCTCCAAAAATATTCCATAGAGGGTTGGATTTATCTCAAGACGAGATCGAAGTTTCACTGCCCCCCCCTCCCCACACACATTTCGTGACGTTCCCACGTCCCTGCAAGTCTGATGTAGCTTTGTGTTATGTCAAGGAATTTCGCCACCATTTCCGGTAACCATGTTGGCTCCCATCATCGCTCCAGCCCTGTAGATTCAGTACCGTGTTCAGGAGTAGTAACCACAGCTCCCTTCATCGCTCTAGCCCTGTAGATTCAGTACCGTGTTCAGGAGTAGTAACCACAGCTCCCATCATCGCTCCAGCCCTGTAGATTCAGTACCGTGTTCAGGAGTAGTAACCACAGCTCCCATCATCGCTCTAGCCCTGTAGATTCAGTACCGTGTTCAGGAGTAGTAACCACAGCTCCCATCATCGCTCCAGCCCTGTAGATTCAGTACCGTGTTCAGGAGTAGTAACCACAGCTCCCATCATCGCTCCAGCCCTGTAGATTCAGTACCGTATGCAGGAGTAGTAACCACAGCTCCCATCATCGCTCTAGCCCTGTAGATTCAGTACCGTGTTCAGGAGTAGTAACCACAGCTTCCATCATCGCTCTAGCCCTTTAGATTCAGTACCGTGTTCAGGAGTAGTAACCACAGCTCCCATCATCGCTCTAGTCCTGTAGATTCAGTACCGTGTGCAGGAGTAGTAACCACAGCTTCCATCATCGCTCTAGTCAGTACCGTGTGCAGGTACTGAATCTACCACGTAATCCAACCGTCAGAACAAGGGCCGTGGATGGCAGGTGGGACATCATGGTCGCGAATGTTATCCAGCTGATGATATAAAACATTTTTTTTTATAACTAGTCGCTTTTCAGTTAAACCATTACATTTGTGTTTCAATACGAGCCACTCAGTTCGCTTTTAACGTATATTGAGTCATTTTAAATATTTGGTCAGTCAAACCCGATACATTTCACATAAAGTTTGTAGTACTCAAGGTCAATAATATGAAAGCCAAATATAACCATTGGCGTTCGCCAAAATTGAGAGACAAATTGACAGACAAAGCCCAATGGTTCGCGTTTTTGCGGCGCAGGCGACTCCCTTGCACGGTAGACTGTACCGTATAGCTCGAGAGCTCACCGGTACAGCATGCTTTCCGATAGAGTGACGATTTTGGTTGCCGAACACTTGTGTGAGTGAAGTTTACATGCGAAAGTTTCAGAATGTTAGCATTATACTGCAACCACAAATAATAGTTAATACAGAAAACACAATACAAATACTTGTGCAAGTTGTGTGATTTGCATGCCAAGGGATTTTCGAACCTCATCGACGAATGATGTTACCTTGAAACTTAATGTCACTTTGAACCTTGAAACTTAATGAAACTTGATGTCACCTTTAAGCCTGGAATGTTAACCAAACGCAGCTGTATGACCATGCTGTTACGAAAATGTACTATGTAGTCCAATAAGTTTTCAGTGGGGTGTTCATTTTTACTGTTACGAAAATGTCCAATAAGTTTTCAGTGGGGTGTTCATTTCTACTGTTACGAAAATGGACTATGTAGTCCAATAAGTTTGCAGTGAGGTGTTCATTTTTACCGATGCTAGCAGAATACCACGAGCAAATGTATTGCTCCAGTTTTGCGAGTTGAAGCTTATTGGTGCGTACCCCATTGCATTTTATGCTGGATACTCTAAGCATACTTAGCTGCATTGTAAACATAAAGCTGCTTATGCATAGAAAGCTCAGATGTCCTTCTCTATCTGCAGCACGGCTAGACCTTTGCTATTAGAATCACTCAGGGCATAGGCTGAAGGATGCTAAAGGGAATAGGTCAGCTTGAAAAATGTCTTAAAATTAGATTATAGGTGGTATTTTGAGCTGAAAAATTAATATGAGATTTGTTTGGACGATAGATGGATAACGTAAACAACCGTTGTGAAATTGGCAGAACGGAGCGAGTTTCTGTCTGATTTTTGTTTAAGTTGTAAGTGGTAGATAAACCTATCGCTGAAACACTGGCATCGTACAAAATACTAAGAGCTAATGTGTGGTCGATTGCGCGTTTATATTTCAAGAAGAACGAGGGAAGAGTTGGCTTGAAATTAGTGCAGTATTCTATGGTCAACTACAGTAGAGCTATACTGCCCAACACCCCCAATCATCATCATCATACAGTGGAGCTATTGAGAAGATTGACGCAAATGCTGGAACCTATTTTTTAGTATCAATATGTGTAGCTAATTTTCTTGCTGTTGGGTATATATTATTGTGATGCTGGGACGCTGGGTACTCCATTTAATGGTGGATAATTTGTGGATGTGCCAATTAATACAATTATGGTGAAAACCTGTTGTGTTTTCAGTTTTGGAATTGGTGTAGTTTCTGTCCGACCGAGACACTGACACACCTTCCATATGATCCAGAGTCTAGCTGCCTGATCTGATCACACACAACTCGAATCTTGGCACCATATCTCAATCTGCCAAACAGCCGATCGCATAGTGACCATAATGCATCGCCAACGGCAACGGGAAAACAGCTTTATCGATTTCAGCTTTATTGACAAATCGCACAGATGTGGCACAATGCGGCGCTGATGTAGGTTGTTTGGTGTCTGGTCACGATGATGATTTGGGCTTTAGGGCGCCTCAGCTACTAAGGCTATGTGGCGCACATAAGGTGTCTGGTCACCTCGATAAAGATGGCGCTTCCATCCTCAACAAGGTGACGGTTTCCAGAGAGCATCTTCTGCAAAAAAGAAGAAGAAAAAGGTTGATACAATATTCAGGACGGGGACAGGGACAGGGGCACGGCGACAGGCGACAGGCGACAGGCGACAGGCGACAGGCGACAGGCGACAGGCGACAGGCGACAGGCGACTGGCGACTGGTGACTGGGACGACTGGGACGACTGGGACGACTGGGACGACTGGGACGACTGGGACGACTGGGACGACTGGGACGACTGGGACGACTGGGACGACTGGGACGACTGGGACGACTGGGACGACTGGGACGACTGGGACGACTGGGACGACTGGGACGACTGGGACGACTGGGACGACTGGGACGACTGGGACGACTGGGACGACTGGGACGACTGGGACGACTGGGACGACTGGGACGACTGGGACGACTGGGACGACTGGGACGACTGGGACGACTGGGACGACTGGGACGACTGGGACGACTGGGACGACTGGGACGACTGGGACGACTGGGACGACTGGGACGACTGGGACGACTGGGACGACTGGGACGACTGGGACGACTGGGACGACTGGGACGACTGGGACGACTGGGACGACTGGGACGACTGGGACGACTGGGACGACTGGGACGACTGGGACGACTGGGACGACTGGGACGACTGGGACGACTGGGACGACTGGCGGGACGACTGGCGACAGAGCGACACTGATTCTACTCTAAAGTTCAGCGCCCACATAGACTGATTGGAATGGTGAAAGTATAGCGCCATCATGGTCCAGTGTGTATCTAGCTGGTCAATAAATTAATTTTAGGGAAAATTCATGAATAGCTCTGATTCTTACTTCTAATGCTTTTCTTGTAAAATATTTACTTTATTTCCATTATATTTCTATAGAAGATAATCAAAAAGGCATTTTCATGAAAAAAATATATGAAACTTTGTATATATGAGATGGTTGTGCTTGCCATAATAATGAAATTAATATAGATTGGGATGATCAATAAATTACAATATTTATTTTGTATATGAACAATGTCGAAATTACAGAATTGAGCTTTCGTTTTTACAAGATCTTCAAGATCTTGAAGATGTTGTAAAAATGAAAGCTAGATTATGTAATTTCGGCCATTGTTTATATAAAATATACATATTGCCATGTTATTGAACATTCCAATCAATATTAAATATATTGAACACTTGGTCTGTGTAAAAAAAAATCAGTTTGATGACCAATTATTTATCAGGTCAGCAGATACTTACCTGAAACTCGTTGCGCTCAGCTCATGGCCGCACACGCTGATACAACAATTTCGTGCTTTCGGTCTCCGGGCCTCTAATCCCGACACTGAACCCACGAGAACAAGTCGTTAAACACAAGGTAACTTATCTTTTAAATACAAATACTAACTCAATCCATTGTCCCAATGGTAATCACAATCGGTTCTATTTATTCATGGCAATGGTTACGGCTAGTTTGCGGCGTATGACGTATGCATCTGTGTATGACGCAATTCTGACGTCAGCGGGTATGACATAATACTACCGACGAAATTTCGCGGACCCGACACTTCGGAAAATGAAAAAAAGAAACTAGTCCTGTGTCGAAATTACTTAACGTAGGGAGGTAATTCTTTCACACAACCCATTTTTGGATCTGCTCTATAAATCTGCCATCTCAGTTCAAAACTCCATGTCAAAGGTGAACTATTCCCTTTAAGGTGAAGATAATCAGGGGTTGGTGTCGAAATGTCCCAAAACGAGACGATGAATCTGGCACACTTTTAACATTTCATTCGGAGTATCGAGTGAAACGAAATAATCTGGCTGGACCGTAGCTGTCATCAAAATGGTTTTAACGTGTTGCTTTCAATGACGATCCCTTTTTGCTTTAGCTACCCTTCCCTTTGGTAGGTGACGAACTTCGGCGTTTGATCTCATGTGTTGGGTCTTGTAATTTGAGTCTTGACTAACTAGAACATGATTGTTCTAGAACATGATTCTACTTCTATATATCTTCTATATATCCTCTAAAACATCTTTATCTTCATCGTTATCTACATCTTCTAGAACATGATTCTAGCTTCTAACTGAGATAGCACAGAAAAAGAAACAGATGTCGGGAACATCTGTTTCCCGAACAGAATCAAGCTTTTGGAAATAAATATGCCGCATTTCGGTTCCTCTTTTATTTTTATCTCTTCCTTGGTTTTCCCTGACTTCATTTCTCTTCAACAAAACTCTATTTCTTCTCCTTTTGTTCCAGCACTCTGAAAAGTCTTTCGCTTCCAATGCTATCATGTTATAGGGCCTGAAAGCTGAAGTGACAGTCGCCTGCGACTGTCCGCTTAGCTACCAGTGTGTCGTTGGGGGGGGGGGGGGGGGGGGGGGGTAAACACTGAGTATGAGAGCAGGGATACCCCTCAGTTTAGACCGATCTACGTTCCAGACTTTATGTGCATCTACGAGTGTACGCTTCCAACGTACTTCCGCTGTTATATGACATAATTATCCCTCATTATCTCGCTATGTAAAAACGAGATGAAACAAATTGCAGGAATATTGCGTGTGGTTCGTTCAAAGTGGTAAACAAAGTTCCTTGTAAAGATGGTGTTTTGCCAGCACTTATTGTCGCAACTGTGCTGTCGATTTTGGTTCTGTAGCACGTTCCCAATATAGGTAAGAGACTGCAAAAAACACGGTATTTAGGTAATTAGCTTAACAACAACCATGAGTGTAGCCAACATCTTTAAGTAGGAAAAAGTTGGAGATATTTTTGGCATGATATCCTCATTCCTCACAAGATATGTCTTTGGTTGATAAAAGGCAGTTTGCAAACTACTCTTCGCAAACGCCCTCGCGTCTTCGCAAACGTTTCGCTTCGTCTTCGTCACGTCTTCGCAAACGTCTTTGCAAACGCCCGTATACTTTTGAAGCAACGTGGTGCTCGCTAAAACAATCCAATTTGGTATATTTCAGACATTGACAACAATGGCTACCTCGACAAGAACGACTTCGAGTGCCTGGCAGTACGAACCTCGGTCATTGAGAGCAAAGGCGACGTCACACCAGCGCAATACGAACAGAACAGGAAGGTCATGCAGAATCTCTGGAACGAGATTGCTGACCTTGCAGACTTCAACAAGGTAAAGCACACATTGCTTGTGTCAGATCATCAGTTATAATTATTGTCCAAAAGGGACTTAAAAGCAATGGTGAAATCCATCGTATACTTCTTTGTTATTACAAGCTTGCTCCGGCTCCTTAAGATTATTATTTGTTTCATTTTCTTTTCTTCTTTTTTACCTAATTTAATGCATGCAGCTCAACGCCCATTATTTCATTGAACCTGGCGCAAGTCACCTCCCTGTTTTCTTTTTCTGTAGGAATATGTTGAAATCTAAAGTGGAGTAATTATTTATTACAGGACGGTGTCGTCTCAATTGATGAGTTTAAAACTGCAGTTAAAAAGGTTTGCGTTGGAAAGTCGTACGACAGCTTTCCCCAGGCTTTGAAAGCGTTCGTCGACAAAATGTTCTCCTCAATCGACCTGAATGGTAAGAAGATCAACTAACGCATTTGTCACTAAGCCAGCTGTAAACATCTGAATTCCGCCATGCTTTTTTACTTTCAGCTTCTTAAACATTTGGTGCTTTCTGCGGATGTTAACAGCTTACTTGAATGGCGTATTGTTTTGCGGTGGTAGCTCATTGACAATTATAAATAATCTTCAGCTATCTTAGAGTCAGGCAAGCGCATGCTACATTAAACGCTTGGCTGATTCTTGTACCGTTATGTCTGCCACAATAATATGTCCGTCTGACATTGAAGTTCAATAGCGTGCAGCGTACGTTAGTAAGATCATAATTCTCCAACAAATAGATTGCGACAATATTCTTTGACTTCGTGAACGTAACAAACATATCCTTTAAAAAGAACATGGAGTATACATTGTATATCAGCAGATTATATCACAATAAATTCAAACTCGGCAGGCAAAATAAACCAATTCTGTGGCTGTTTCAAACGAATTTTCGACTCCATGCACATTTTATACATCAATCATTTTAATCGCTTATGAGGAATTTCATTGCATAGTCCTCAATCTAAGATTCCTTTTCCGCGAAAACTTTGTTTTATTTTGTTTTGTTCACCAGCACCATATTAAGTGCAATTTGCGTAGTCCCACAATACCCCAACACCTGTCCCATAGAATCGCAAAAAATAATTGTTTATGAAATGGTTTCAGTGTGAATGTGCTTGTTTGAGTTTTTAAAACAATATTATGTGGTCTAAACCGATGACCGGATTTTAGATACTGCAAACAAAATTGAATCTTATAGGAGCCAATTTAAAGCCTGGCTTCATTTTTTGAAAATTTGTGTTCATTAAAATAATGAGGGGTGCAATTCCTGCATCATTGATCTTACTTCCAATCTCTGTTAGCTCAGAGTGCGACACATCACCATTGGAAAGGTGGCATAAAACAGATTTTACTATTTGTCATGTTATTTAATTTGCATTATCATCAGCTTTTCATGTACAATTATATTTAAATTGGATATTTTCTTGGCCTTTTTTGCTTACACGCTATATCACGTCTTTCAACACTTTTCACCTTTTACCGTACGTCATCGGTTATGTGCTGTTCGGTAGAGAATAACACGTGTTATCGTTACTAGAAACCGGTTATTATACTGTGTCTATAAGTAACCCGTGTCTACAAATAACCCGTGTCTACAAATAACCCGTGTCTGACCCACACCGCGTCTGACCGCAGGACGGCCAAGTGTCCGTCGACGAGTTCAAGGTGGCCGTGAAAAACGCCTGCGTTGGGAAGCCGTTTGACGCGTTTCCCGCGGCACTTAAAGCGTTTATCATGTCCCACTTTGGCACAGTGGACGTCGATGGTAGGGGAGCAGTGCCATACACCACAGTTGTCCCCGAATGTCCCCGAATGTCCCGGAATGTCCCGGAATGTCCCAGAATGTCCCGGATTGTCCCAGAATGTCCCGGAATGTCCCAAAATGTCCCAGAATGTCTCGGAATGTCCCGGAATGTCACGGAATGTCCCGGAATGTCCCGGAATGTGACCGCCGCACCCACAACGGACGACCGAACGCCCGATCGATCTCCGGGCCCTGAGTTCTGATCCCTACCCTGAGTTTTTTCCATCGTGCTGTCCAAAGAATGGTACGGTTTGCTGACCATGGCCCTCTCCGGTGCGTCTGATTGTGAACCGCATTGCACTGCGATGCAATGTTCTGAACGCTGTCATGTCTACTGAGGAGTCCAATGCACTACTGAGGAGTCCAATACACTACTGTAGAGTCCAATGCACTACTGAGGAGTCCAATGCACTACTGAGGAGTCCAATGCACTACTGTGGAGTCCAATACACTACTGAGGAGTCAAATGCACTACTGTGGAGTCCAATGCACTACTGAGGAGTCAAATGCACTACTGAGGAGTCCAATGCACTACTGAGGAGTCCAATGCACTACTGAGGAGTCCAATGCACTACTGTGGAGTCCAATACACTACTGTGGAGTCAAATACACTACTGAGGAGTCCAATGCACTACTGAGGAGTCCAGTACACTAATGTGCAGTCAAATACACTACTGAGGAGTCCAATGTACTACTGAGGAGTCCAATACACTACTGTGGAGTCCAATACACTACTGAGGAGTCCAATACACTACTGAGGAGTCCAATGCACTACTGTGGAGGCCAATACACTACTGTGGAGTCCAATACACTACTGTGGAGTCCAATACACTACTGTGGAGTCAAATACACTACTGTGGAGTCCAATACACTACTGTGGAGTCCAATACACTACTATGGAGTCCAATACACTACTGCGGAGTCCAATACACTACTATGAAGTCCAATACACTACTGTGGAGTCCAATACACTACTGTGGAGTCAAATACACTACTGTGGAGTCCAATACACTACTGTGGAGTCTAAGGCACTACTGTGGAGTACAATACACTACTGTGGAGTCCAATACACTACTGTGGAGTCCAATGCACTACTGTGGAGTCCAATGCACTACTGTGGAGTCCAATACACTACTGTGGAGTCCAATTCACTACTGTGGAGTCCAATACACTACTATGGAGTCCAATGCACTACTGTGGAGTCAAATGCACTATTGTGGGGTCCAATACACTACTGTGGAGTCCAATGCACTACTGTGGAGTCTAAGGCACTACTGTGGAGTCCAATACAATACTGTGGAGTCCAATACACTACTGTGGAGTCAAATACACTACTGTGGAGTCCAATACACTACTGTGGAGTTCAATGCACTACTGTGAAGTACAGTGCACTACTGTGGAGTCCAATGCACTGCTGTGGAGTCCAATGAACTACTGTGGAGTCCAATACACTACTGTGGAGTCAAATACACTACTGAGGAGTCCAATGCACTACTGAGGAGTCCAATACACTAATGTGCAGTCAAATACACTACTGTGGAGGCCAATACACTACTGTGGAGTCCAATACACTACTGTGGAGTCCAATACACTACTGTGGAGTCAAATACACTACTGTGGAGTCCAATACACTACTGTGAAGTCCAATACACTACTGAGGAGTCCAATACACTACTGAGGAGTCCAATGCACTACTGTGGAGGCCAATACACTACTGTGGAGTCCAATACACTACTGTGGAGTCCAATGCACTACTGAGGAGTCCAATACACTAATGTGCAGTCAAATACACTACTGAGGAGTCCAATGCACTACTGAGGAGTCCAATACACTACTGTGGAGTCCAATACACTACTGAGGAGTCAAATACACTACTGTGGAGTCCAATACACTACTGTGGAGTTCAATGCACTACTGTGAAGTACAGTGCACTACTGTGGAGTCCAATGCACTGCTGTGGAGTCCAATGCACTACTGTAAATTGGAGTCCAATGCACTACTATGGAGTCCAATGCACTACTGTGGAGTCCAATACACTACTGTGGAGTCCAATGCACTACTGTGGAGTCAAATACACTACTGTGGAGTCCAATGCACTACTGCGGAGTACAGTGCACTGAATAAGATATTGCGTCTTTCACTGTGATGTTAAACGCATTCGCCGACATGCTGTATGCTGTTTCACCATGTTCATATGCCCCTGTGGTATCCTGTTCACGGGATCATGGGGCACCATAAGAAGTCCAGCGTGTTGCACAATGATAATGTTGTCCGCCAGTGTGCCTCAGCACCGTGGACACGTCAGTTAGGTGTGCCTCGTGCAGCATCGTGAGAGCCTGGATACCTGTACCTGTGTGGTATTGTTTAAACCTGGTCTGCCATCACCTTGCTGCTGTGGCATTTATAATCTTCATTGCTTCTGAAAGAAATGCACATGAGTGTTCCGTGCCTGCCATTAAAGCCGTGTATGTACCCGATGATTTTGCTATCGGAGAAAGGGCTGAGAAGTGACAAGTTAATGAAAGCTTATGCACATTAAGAAAATTACATAGTTCCATTCATTCCAGCTAAAAACAAAATGCATATGTTTTTCTTACTCAAAGTGTGTGAAAAATGGCAGGATTTGTTGGAGCTATTGAAAGTTTCGTTTTGTAAGATCACACGCTAAATGCAGTTCTTCTTCAACTAATTTTCAGCGTATATTTCGAAAGGTCACAATTACACAATTGTATTCACAATTCAACAGTCACCTAATAAAGAATCATACGTCATTCCTCTTTCCGCACAACAAGCCTGCCGACACTATGATCGGTATTTTGACCAATTTATAGTGTAGCGTGGGTGTCAAGATACATTTGCAATAAACATAATTTTAGTCAGTAAGTCTACTAAAAAATATAAAACATTTCACACTTCTGCATGTCGCCCAATTTTCTTCCTTCAAAATCTTAACCATCACCCAAAATATCACCCAGGACATGGCCAGCCCCGGATACTACTCACCATACTCATACATACTCATTTCAATTTACTAACCAACAAGCATTTTACTAACCCGCAGGAAGGGCCAGCTCGTCCATACGAGTCCCGCATGTGTGATTGTGCGAGTGACCGCATGCTGGCGCGCGACTTACGGCGTATGTCCCTGCTGACTGAACGCACCTCTCTTCAGGACGGGCAGGTGTCTGTTGAGGAGTTCAAGTGTGCCATCAAGGACACATGTCTAGATAAGGAGTACGATGACCTGCCGGACGCTCTGCGGGCGTTCATCGGGTCTCTGTTCTCCACCGTGGACGTCAACGGTACGCGGCGACGTGGAGGGGGATGAGGGGTGAGGGGCGCCAACCCTGCAGAGTGGCGCTCGTCTGTCAGTCAGGTGGCGCTCGTCTGTCAGTCTGGTGGCGCTCGTCTGTCAGTCAGATGGTGCTCGTCTGTCAGTCTGGTGTAGGTAACATAGCACGGATGTCCTCTGTGTCATATACGGTAACTATCGGCATACACGAGGCCTTATGCCTACAGGTATAAGGCCTATAGATATGGCTTTGTTTTCTGTCTGAACAAACATTAGTTTGTAGATCATTAAACACTGCTTGCTCTTCATATAACAAAGTTTCATAGTCATAGAATAAAGAACCACGCAGTGTTGGCTAAACTTTACATGCTCCGAACACTGTGCCCGGAAATGTCTCCATCGGAAACCCAGAACATCATCGGAGCTGCCGACTGCGGGCTGTGTCCGGCCCACACAATGAGCCCGACATTTCTCTGAATCCCATCTGAACGGTGCCTTTCAGGCTCACCGGCCAGATTACGGTGCCGAGCACATGTTAATCCACCTTTGATGGCTTGATGTGGGTAAACGTGACTAGGCTCAGCCACGAGACCGCTACACGGCTCTGTGAGTGAAAATATAAAGCGGCAAAATGGAAGTCATCTGCGTACATTTTTGCACCAGCATGACGCTTTAATGGTGCCAAGAAAGTCAGGTCCCACTCGCAGTATTATCATGCACCACGTGCCGTAAATCGTTGGCGTCGTGCACCTCAATCTGCTCCCAGAGAAGCAGCTTCCGTCACCGGCAGTGCAGCGTTTCAGGTGACACCCACACCCCAGGAAGTTGGCTACCGCCAGCAACACCCACAGCTCGGTAACTCTGCTGCCCCTGCAGCTGCACACCCGAGTAGCTTTGGTGTCGCACTGCCGGACCGTTGACGCTGCGCTGAGGGCGGCCTGGTCATTTACAAAGGCGCCCGCAGGCCACTGAGACCCGGCTGCTCGGAGTGCTGAGTCGCTGCTGGCCTTCCCAGCCGACTCGGCGGAGACCGGCAGCAACAGCTGGTCTTCCCAGCCGACTCGGCGGAGACCGGCAACAGCAGCTGGTCTTCCCAGCCGACTCGGCCGGGACCGGCAGCAACAGCCGACTCGGCGGGGACCGGCAGCAACAGCTGGCCTTCCCAGCCGACTCGGCCGGGACCGGCAGCAACAGCCGACTCGGCGGGGACCGGCAGCAACAGCTGGCCTTCCCAGCCGACTCGGCCGGGACCGGCAGCAACAGCTGGTCTTCCCAGCCGACTCGGCCGGGACCGGCAGCAACAGCTGGCCTTCCCAGCCGACTCGGCCGGGACCGGCAGCAACAGCTGGCCTTCCCAGCCGACTCGGCCGGGACCGGCAGCAACAGCTGGTCTTCCCAGCCGACTCTGCCGGGACCGGCAGCAACAGCTGGTCTTCCCAGCCGACTCGGCCGGGACTGGCAGCAACAGCTGGCCTTCCCAGCCGACTCGGCCGGGACCGGCAGCAAAAGCTAGTCTTCCCAGCCGACTCGGCGGAGACCGGCAACAGCAGCTGGTCTTCCCAGCCAACTCGGCGGAGACCGGCAACAGCAGCTGGTCTTCCCAGCCAACTCGGCCGGGACCGGGAGCAACAGCTGGTCTTCCCAGCCGACTCGGCGGCGACCGGCAGCAACAGCTGGTCTTCCCAGCCGACTCGGCGGGGACCGGCAGCAACAGCTGGTCTTCCCAGCCGACTCGGCGGCGACCGGCAGCAACAGCTGGTCTTCCCAGCCGACTCGGCCGGGACCGGCAGCAACAGCGGGTCTTCCCAGCCGACTCGGCGGGGACCGGCAACAGAGCGGGCCACTGACAGCTCACCAAACACGACGTCAATACCCACCAGGCAGCGTGTACCGGCGTTAATGGGAGTGTTCCGCATCCGTTCCCTCCAGCTCGGGAAAGGGGTGCTCGAATCAGCAGGAGGGTGCTCGTCGGCCCAGCCGAGCTGCACCAAGTTTGGCAGACGAGCAAATTAACGACCTCGCGTTCGAACCAAGAGGCGACAGGTCCGGACGGGCGAGCTCGACTGGGGAGAGAGCTGGGAGCGGGAGTCAAGCTCTGTCAGGTGGGGACTGAAGATGACCGCTCACTGCATATTCTCCCGATATTTTCGGCTATTGATTCTGACTGAATCGCAGAGTAGCTGAATGGGTAAATAGGTGAATTATGTTTCCGTAGCAGCGATTCCTGATATTTAGTGGATGAGCTATGGAGGAAGTATTATACTGTTTTAAGCGTGTTTGATTTTTCAAGTATAGGGTGGTGCTCAACTGATAACTGCGATTATAAATAATGAAATAGCTGGAGTATGAAACTGAAGGCTTTAAGAAAAAGAAGAGGAAGTGAAGTAGGACGATCGATTTTTAGCGGAGAAGCTGCGTGGAGGAACGAAATTAATGAAGGAAACTGGCCGAATCTGCCGTGTGCGATGAGCCTGACAGCATTGGGCTGGGCCAGATATAGGCCTGAGACAGAGCTCGGCTGGGCCAGATATAGGCCTGAGACAGAGCTCGGCTGGGCCAGATATAGGCCTGAGACAGAGCTCGGCTGGGCCAGATATAGGCCTGAGACAGAGCTCGGCTGGGCCAGATATAGGCCTGAGACAGAGCTCGGCTGGGCCAGATATAGGCCTGAGACAGAGCTCGGCTGGGCCAGATATAGGCCTGAGACAGAGCTCGGCTGGGCCAGATATAGGCCTGAGACAGAGCTCGGCTGGGCCAGATATAGGCCGGAGACAGAGCTCGGCTGGGCCAGATATAGGGCTGAGACAGAGCTCGGCTGGGCCAGATATAGGCCTGAGACAGAGCTCGGCTGGGCCAGATATAGGCCTGAGACAGAGCTCGGCTGGGCCAGATATAGGCCTGAGACAGAGCTCGGCTTGGCCAGGCGTGGGGCTGAGATGGAAAGCGTCGCGTTGGGACAGACGTGGGCGCGAGTGAACCTACCCCGAACTCTTGTGATGTCAACAAGTTTTCCCGACGGTAGGCCGTGATCTCTGACCACACAGTTTCTGAGATAGCAGACCCGGTGCAGACCCGGTGCAGACCCGGTCCATGGCAGACCCGGTGCAGATGGGCGGGTCGGTGCCGATAATGCGGCTGGTTGAGCGCGCCGGTCTGGTTCCGTCTGGGTACGCCGTGACGGACTGCCAGGTAGGATCGATCCCGGCCACCCCGGCCTGCCCGCTCCGCGTCGAGCTGTGTCACCACCGGCCGCAGCTGTCGCGGTCGCCGCTATGCCTCACCAAGGTCATAAACACAGGACAAGTGCTGGTGAGAGGTGCACTGCTGGTAACCCTCTCTGGCGTATGTTGGCGGTGGCGGTGGCGGCAGACGGAGCCGGGTGGCAGCTAGAGGGAGGTTTCGGCTTCCCGTCGGCGGCGGTCAGATCGAGACTCTCTTCACTGGCCAACAGTTGGGCCGGTCACCCGGCCGATCAGCCGGCTCAACTGTCGCACACTGCTGCAACTGGTGATTGGAAACGGACCAAGCTATAGCTAGACAACGACATGAATATAACTATCTAAAGAATGTATTCCATTGCTGAATTACAAGTATCAGATTCCACAGGTATTTTCAATAAGCCCACAAGTCCCGCAAGATAAGAAAGCTGTCATTTTGGCGATTATACCTAGTGATGCAAAATTACCAGACCAATAGACGTTTCCTGTGGGTAGATAATTTGTCGGAAGGGACGCCATTAGGTCAGGCACATGTAAACTATCTGTGCCCTATGTCGATGTCAAATTGATATAAACGTTAGATAATTGCTAAACTGTCCAGCATTGTTTCGCCCCTGCTCCCTCCTACACACTAATAGTCGCCGGCAAACAGCTGGAGTCGGGATGATTATTGATCATACACATATGATCCTCCCTACACAAACAGGATCCACATAAACACCATACAGTTATTACTGTCCCACTCGTGTGATGCAAAATCTTCATAGTTGTTTTCAGAGAACGCATATACATTGGATAATGGTTTTCAGGTAAGGACTGACCGATTACTCTGCTTGTAATAACGCGCACTTCAGATGCTATCAAACCACCAATAATACACATTATTTTCCGATAGGTGTATAGTCGTTCCGCTACTCACTAATGGACTTCCCGGAGTGATTTTGTATGCTTGGAACATCGATCTATGGAACAAAAATAGCCGGTACATATTCTTTAGGATATGTCGAATTTGGGTGTTTCGGCCAGTTTTGACGGCAGCACTTAGGAGTGCCACCTTTGCGATCCGGTATGAGCGGCTGTTGTCGCCACCCTCGCCAGAGATCAGCGCGCGCTGCGGCGGCCGGCGATCGGACGTGCCATCTGGCTGATACGGCGTGGTCGTACCGGCCGTACCAGGCGTACCAGCCGTAGCGTGAGATGGCTGTCTGCAGCAGCCGGGCCAGGCCAGGGAGCGCGGACGGAGAGCACGCCCGTCGGTCGTCTCGCACGGGGTCAGGGCGGGAACAAACCGAGCAGAGCCCCTGCCGCGCTGATTAGAGAGCTTCGGCAGCGGCGCAGCAGCGCTGGATCGTGTGGGGAAGCCGCTCTGGGTGACGGCAGCTCTAGAAAGCAGCTAGACAATCGTCGGCAGACAGTGTCTAGTGGTACGCTCCTTAGGAGCTTGGGTTGGTCGACGATGTCCGTCATGCAACTTCATTTCATCATGTATTGCTATAGTTTGTGAAACAAACAGTTCACATCTGGTGGTCTGACTATCTTGTTTGCTCTTGTATGATATTGCACTTTATTGCTTCAGGGAAAGGGATAGACGCTTTATGATTGGTGCTGCAAGTAACGTGGAAGTTCCTGCTATCTTTATTGCTTCAGGGAAAGGGATAGACGCTTTATGATTGGTGCTGCAAGTAACGTGGAAGTTCCTGCTATCTTTATTGCTTCAGGGAAAGGGATAGACGCTTTATGATTGGTGCTGCAAGTAACGTGGAAGTTCCTGCTATCTTTATTGCTTCAGGGAAAGGGATAGACGCTTTATGATTGGTGCTGCAAGTAACGTGGAAGTTCAATCATGTTTATCTTGCATGTGTTAGCGAGCCATATAAGCGGTATGATTTGACCTTACGGTATAATTTCGTAGCTGCCTATATGACTGAATCTCAACTGACAACACTGATATGACTGTCACCGAACAAACCAAATGTCTTCTCAATACTTACAAATGACCTCCGATTGCAGTAGCTGACCTCCGGTCTGTGACCTCTGCCCTCTGACCTGTGCCCCGGTGTGCGGCTGGCAGGGGACGGTCTGGTCGGCGTTCAGGAGTACCGGGTCGACTGCTGCAGCCGGCAGGCCTACACTGATATCAAGGAGATCGACGACGCCTTCAGCAAGCTCTGCAGCGTAAGTGACGTCATCAGCCATATACGCAGACATTAAAACGTCTGGAAAATATATCGGGTCCTAGTATTTGATAAAACCCTTGAACGAAAATGTTTCATTTAAATACAAACTTTTGATAATGTTTTGGAATATATTACATCAGAATAATTTAAGGAGACTTCAATTTAGACGGCACATTTGTGAACATATGCTTTATTACATTAAATATGCACAAGACAACACCGTCACATCATGTAAATGTTGTGCCAAATGACCCCATGAATTGCTTTATGACGTTTTGGTATTGCAAGTAATGCTTCGCCGACTGTAATTAAAGTCGTCTGATAGGATATGGTATGATATGATATGATCTGATATATATATATATATATATATATATATATATATATATATATATATATATATATATATATATATATATATATATATATATATATATATATATATATATATATATATATATATATATATATATATATATATATATATATATATATATATATATATATATATATATATATATATATATATATATATATATATATATATATATATATATATATATATATATATATATATATATATATATATATATATATATATATATATATATATATATATATATATATATATATATATATATATATATATATATATGTATATACGAACACTGTATTGATGCCAGCAGAAGATTTGCAATGCATAAGGTGTGATTGCCCGACTGTAAACTTTATCGAGGCCCCGATCTGAGCCGGTTAAGCTAAGTCTCCATTTTCCCGAAGGCCCCGTATTCATGCTGTCTAGCTGACTTTTCGTTGCCACTGGCTAGCTGGCATGAGATCAATGAATCAGATACCGTCGCTTACATGCAGCATCGTTATCCATGCCGGTAGCAGCTCCGCTCCGGCGCCAGCAGGTTGCAGCTCCGGCGCCAGCGGATGTTATGCAGGGTTTCGTGCCATGAAGAGCAGAGGTTCCTGGAGGCAGATATAAAACACGACGAAAAATCCCATGATGATTGCGGGAAGTTTGGAATTCAAGCTATACAATCGATCTTTGTGTACCGAAACCCCTTGGACCTGCGATCCTCGGAGTTTTTCAATAAACGAATATCTTTTACCTACTCTTCTATGGCATGAGTTCAATTGTGGGCCATTTTCGTCATTTTTTCCTCCCTGTCGGGAGGCGCCGGTGTCACCTGGCGAGCAATCAAAGCCGCGCCAGGTCCCCCTGATCCTAATCTGACGGCCGCGCCTGGTCCCCCTGATCCTAATCTGACGGCCGCGCCTGGTCCCCCTGGTCGTAATCTGACGGCCGCGCCCGGTCCCCCTGGTCGTAATCTGACGGCCGCGCCCGGTCCCCCTGGTCGTAATCTGACGGCCGTGCCCGCTCCCCCTGGTCGTAATCTGACGGCCGCGCTCGGTCCCCTGGTCCTAATCTGACGGCCGCGCCCGGTCCCCCTGGTCGTGATCTGACGGCCGCGCCCGGTCCCCCTTGTCGTAATCTGACCTATCAATTCTGTTAGCCGTGCAAACAGTTCGGCGCGAAGCGGAGCACAAACTTTCCACAGTCCGCATTGCCACGCCTCTGTTCGGCAAAGTTGACTGTCCAGGCACAGCCGAGACCGCTTTGTGAGTAAAGCGAGAGCGGCTGAAATCCAACTCGCGGACCGGTACTTTATCCCGACGTCCGCACCTTTGAGAGGCCACTGACGGATCCAGGGTTGGGCATCAGCGGCAACCCCCCCCCCGCAGGAATATGCGGTGGGGGGGGGGGGGGGTATTCAATACAAGTATCCCCCCCCCGCGCGTTTCCAATTTATCGTAAAATCGTAAAAATTGTCTTTGCAGCAGTCAAAATCCAGCAATCCACAGTGCAAAAAACGGAAAATTTCGCGCGCTTCGCGGCATGACACAACTTTCGCAATTGCTTATACACATTTGGAAAATGGGGAAATGAATTACATAAAGTGTCTGACAGAGGCTCTCCTTGGCGATAATTGCTGGGCACTGGCGGATCCAGGGCGGAATGCATCAGGGGGAAATGCCCTCCCCACCACAGGAATCTGAGAGGGGCATTCAATACAAGTATGCCCTCCGCGCGTTCCTTGCACTGAACGTGAAAAACAACGATCTTAGGAAAAACTTCATGAAAACGGAAGTTTTTTCTTCTTCTCTCGAGTGATTGAATTTGAAGTTTGTATATATCCTTTTCTTTCAATGATATACAAAACAGCGCACCTGATGCAATTCAAGCAGCCCCGGTGACACTTAACCCACGCCCCGCTGGGAGGGGGACGGGGCGGAATCTGCCCCTCCCGTATTTCCTCAATAACTTCAAAATTATTATCGATATCAACGTCAAACGTTTAGTACTTTATACTGCATCAATTCTACGTCTTTTCGCTAAATTACAATGAAATTGATGTATTATTTTGGGAGAGAATAACGTTTTAATGACGCCATGTCATGCCATTTTTGGTGGAAAAACGATAAATGTTTGAACAATCGTAGACTATAGTTTTGAAGCAAATTGCAAATAGAAAACAGTTAAAAGAATGGAAATGACATTCTCTTCAAAATGAACATCTCGGATTTTCTCAATTTTTTTTTGGACCCCAACAAATTTAAAAAACTTATTTTCGAGAAAAAACTACAGAAAATCAATTTTTGTGAATTTAATAAGTGAATTTCTTAAGCTCAAATACCAAAATAAGGTGACCGGCCCAAATCCGCGGAGGAAAACTAATGGGTGTACCTTTTTGTCACAAACAGATGCCCCTCCCCCACGGAAAGAGGCTGGATCCGCCAGTGTGAGAGGCTGTTGAACATTTAGGAGCATCTACATATTCAATATATCTATTAAATATAAATGTATTCAATATTTTGTCAATATGTATTCATTCAGCATATATAGATGGCCTCTGAATAGGTACTGAAGCCGAACCTATTGTATACTTTCATTTTTTTTTGTTCTGCGTAAGAGTCATTTTCGAACATTCTTGAGCATGATAAAAATGCAGCAGCCTGCATTATTACTTATTTAAAAACCTTAACAAGAATAAAGGTTATGATAAACATGGAACATAAATGAGGCATTAACCCGGCATTGACTGGGGTCTCAGCCGAACGCCATTGACTGGGGACGGGGGACGTTAAACGCCCCTGGTTATCTTCCGAACCAATAATCGCAGCGAGACGCGCAAGGCGGCAATCGAAAGCTTTCAATGAGGCGAATCTAAATCATACTCCAAAATTTCAAAGTGAGGTCAAATATCAGGTCACAGTCAGGTCAAAGGTCAAAATTGACGTATTTTAGTTTATGTGCCATACTTTTCATCCAAAGGCTTTGATTACAACCACGATCACCCAAAGTGCTGCCAAAGGTATGATACATATCCCGCATGAGCTAAAGTGAGAGTGTTGGCAAAGGTCGAGGTCAGGGTCAGGTCACAAAAGGTACTATGCGCAAAATATCTACGAAAGTCATGCAACACATGTTTATGGATTATTTGCCACGTATAATTCGATATTGATAGTCATTTTACCACCTGACTTCATTTAAGTTATTGTCAAGTTCAGGTCAAGTTCAGGTCACTGAAGGTCAAACTTTGAAATTGATAAATCTAACTTAAAAAGGCATGTTTCTTGACCAGTTTTGTCTCAGAAATACAGTGCTTGCATTTTTTTCTCTTCTGTATCTGGTCAATAAAAGCAAAACAAAAAACGCCATTTCAAAATATGACGTCATGAGCTACCAATACTTTAGATGTCATAAGTCAGTTCAAAAATGGAGATATAAGTTTGAAATTTGGCATTGTAGTTGCCTACATATGGTTGTCTGATATATATTTAGTTTTTTTAAAAATAAATATATTATAGCTCTATTATATTGATATGTTGATAGCTCTATTGGTTTTCGAGCTATCACGAAAATTCATCAGGAGTGGGGGGGGGGCGGTAAACGCCCCCCCAGTCAATGGCGGGTTAAAGACTCAGGACAATTCAATTTCAATTCAGGACAAGATCAAGCAATGATAATGAGCAAGGTTCCCTGAAGGAAGAAATGAAGCAGGTCAATCAGATCCCATACTGTCCTCCATTGGACCTTAAACATTCGAGAAGACTCAGCCAATCAGGTTACCACATTGTACTATAGCAAAACACATGCAAACTGTTGAAAGAGCTATGCAGGCTGATGGAATAACCTTCCACAAACAAAGCGCTTACAAATCTGGTACCATTTAGCATATCCCAACTCAACACTTCTGTTAAAGGGACTATCCCACCTTAACATTATATTTGAGTTGAGATAGCCATTTTTATGGCTAGGCATTGGAATTAAGTATGGTAGCAGTTAAAACAACCACAATGATCTAATCAAAAAGATATTCGAGTTTTATTTTAACATCTGTAAAAAATAAGGCCCATGTGTATTTGAATAGGGCCTCTAAACTGATAGCGTCGTCTCTTTACCCAACTGGTAATGATAGTCGACGTGTTCTAAGGTCAGCCTTGGAATATTTTCGTCTTTCATTTCTCGATCCCCGGGTGGTTCACAATCTAAGCCAATCTAGACACCGGGTGGTTCGCTTTTTCTGCGCAATAGATGTTGACAAAGAATTGTGCCATATATTTAGCAGCACAAAGGATTTCCCTGTTATTAAAAAAATCATATGACGTCACCAACCCAACTTTTCGCTTAAAACTAAAAGTTGAATATCTTCCAAGATGAGCATTTTGTTCGGAAAAAGTTCACGAACATGTTCAGCTGATCTCGCCTGACATGTAGACATACAATTAAGTGTGATTCGACAACTTTCACAAAGGTGGGACAGTCCCTTTAAAGGAATGTTTCACCTTAGTATTGGTTTTGAACTAAGATAGCCATTATCTGTGGCCGTTATTGAAATGTCGAAAATACTAAGGTAATTTTCCCCAAAACTTAGCCGTTTTTAAGCAATTCAATTAATAGTTTGCAAAATGGGGTCTAGGCTAGTGCCGCCGCTGATTGGCTGACAGCGACTTTTTCAGCCAATCCCACTTTGTCAGCCAATCAGCGGCGGTCTATAGCTCAATAATGACGTCAACATCCCAAATTAAAAAAACTTAATTTGTATAAAATTAAGTGGCTTCAAGAAGAAGAAAAAATATCCTCATCGTTTTCAGCAGCAGTTCTTCATATTTTCGACTACAACCAGCGTATATTTGACAACTTTCAGAAAGGTGAAATATTCTCTTTAACCCTATTCCCTGCGGGGGCAGATTCTGCCCCCCCGGTAGTTTTTGCACTTGCTGCTTCTAAACTGTTAAGCTTAGCGTCCTGAAACTTTGTGACTTTTCCCAAAATTAAATGGCACGTGTTGTGTCAAAATTCTGAAAAAAAATCGGTCCAGCAGAGGCGGTTCCAGGCTCCTGCTTTGGGGAGGGTGTTACGAATGCGGTTTTGCGGCGCATACTTCCTTCGTGGTTTGCAGTGCAATACATGCGTCAGAAACAATTCCAATGCAATATGCATCATATATACTGGGATTGTACATATTTTTGGGGCAGAGGCGCACCCAGGATAAAAAAAAATGGGAGACGATACCCACCCTCAAATTAGGTCCAACTTCAAATGAGTAAGATGATAAAAGCGCTACGCGCATGGTGCCCCCCCATGTTTTTTCCTGGATCTGCCTATGCGCAATATATCAAATTTAACCAATTACAGCATATAATGCCGACATGTGACGTTCATGACGTCCCAAACAATCACGAACAGCACATATTTGTTTTCAGATAATCTCCCCATTTTACATTCCCTGAATACGCCTATGATTTTATTTTGTTTTTTGTCTTTTGATATATTAAAGACCAGTACATTTGAAGCTCAAAAACGTTTGGGGCATGAAAATCGGTCGAGCCACATGGCTGCAATGACCTTTCAAAAACACCCAACATTTTCGGATGTTTTGCCCCCTGGCCCCCATTTTTGAACAAAACAAAAATGTCGGGGTCCAAAAAGAGAGATCCTTGTCATGACCCATCGAATGGCGCTTTCCCCATCGAAATCGACCGAGCGGTTCTCGAGATCTCTAGGGGGGGGGGGGGGCAGAATCTGCGCCCCCGCAGGTTAACGTAATTATGGCCGCCTGCAGGGAATAGGGTTAAGGTGTAACGGTCTTCTGTAGCGTTGGGGAATGACAGAGGGGTCATAGGGGTAGAGAGAGAGTGGGAGGGTATGATAGGGAACAAGGAGCTGGGCCGGGTTCCGCTCCACTCTGGCGTGTGGAGGGAGGGGTACGTTGTAGAGTGGGATAGCAGTGGGGGGATACATTGTAGGGAGAGGGGAATGGAGAAGAAGGTAGAAGGAGAGCGGGGGTTTAAAGAGAAAGGAGAAATGGGAGACGAAGAGTGCATCCACTCCACCAGCTGTCATGGGAAGCTGCTGCTCCCTCTGGCTGTACTGGGAACTGCTGATCCCTCTTGTCCTCTTCGTCAGCTCGACCTTCGGTGACCTGCCGTGACCTGCAGTGACCTGCAGTGACCTGCAGTGTTCTGCAGTGACCTGCAGTGACCTGTCATGACCTGCAGTGACCTGCAGTGACATGCAGTGACCTGCAGTGACATGCAGTGACCTGCAGTGACATGCAGCGACCTGCAGTGACCTGTCCGGTTCGTAGGTCTGCTAGAAGTGATGGGAGATGTAGAAACTGATGTAGAGATGTAGGTGTGGCATAGCGTAGATGTAGAGACAGATGTCTTGATGTAGGTATAGCGTAGCGTAGCAAGATCCCCTTCCGCGTACAAAACATCTGATGGTGGTAGATGCTTTTAAATTTTGAGAGACTGATCATCCTGGTCCATCGTATAGGCTGGTTCACCGACATGCCATTTCACTGCTCGAGGACGGGAGGGGCAGTGTCTCGCCCATGAGGGTGAGGACGGTACAAAGGGAAAAGGGGTAGGATTAGCGTCGGTTGTGACGCCCTGGTGACCACTGCCAACTTTCGTGATTAGGTATCTCTTTACAATCGTAAGTCGGATCGTAAGTTAGGTCATCCGTCCAGTTACCCATCCCCTCGAACCCCTGCTCACCTCCAAAGCCAAAATCGCCCACTTTGTCTTACGCCCAGCGTCGCTAAGTTTTGCTTTCCTTCGAGTGATGATCCGTACGGCTGTCCAGGCAAAGTTCGGACTACTCCTACTGGGCCTTAACCTAAGATTTATCCGTCATCATCCGCACTGCCACTTTCCCAGCTACAGACATTCCGCTTTCATTCGCCCCATAATTATTTGTCCGTCCCAAAAATTTCCCTCCCAGTAGTGCCGGATGCCAGCTGGATGAGTGACTCCCAGGTAGGATACATGTCCTCGTCAATACGAAATCCTACTAGCGCTCCGCTGAACGACAGCATTGCTGCGTGGGCCGCCCAGAATATATGTATTCAACGTAATCCGTCCGGTTCCTACTTCAGAAGGGAGCTAGTTTATCCATAGGACTTATATGAAACACCGACTACGCTTTACTGCTCGTCTTATCCTCTCTGTCCGGGAGAGGCTCCTATACCTACTGTCCGGGCCTCCGACCTGGGCTCCGCCGGACCTGGGTCCTCTATCCGGGCCTACCTTGGGCTCCGCCGGACCTCTGACCTCCATCCGGGCCACGACCTGGCTCCGCCGGACCAACTTTCTAAGTTAACATCGACCGGCATCGACGGCGAGCCACGTGGATGTCCTTGCCTATATACCGACTGCGGGCGCCCGGGAATTTCTAGAGGAGATCTTCCCGTTTAACCTAGAGTGACTTCTGAGGCACGTCCGGCCTCCTCCTCCCTCTTATCCTTCCTCCCTCGCCCTCCTTTTCTGCGCCAACCTATCATCCTCTGGCATTTGGCACCCGCAGTCTCGGACTTACTAATTGTAACCTCCCTGTGATATGCGGCCAGCCGATATCACTCGGTCTGGGCATAATTTTCCACGAGCACTTTCATTCACATGTTTCGCCACGCTGATAGATTTTCGATACAAGGATCGGGCACACAAGCCGTCATGCCTCTCCTCCAAGCTCCGATACTATTTAATATCTGTCCTGTCCTGTCCTGACCCACTGTTGCAGGGATCAAACCTCCCAGAACTGTCCTGACCCATTGTTGCAGGGATTACACTTCCCTGGCCTGTCCTGACCCATTGTTGCAGGAATGACACCTCCCTGTCCTGTCCATGTCCTTCTAGCTATCCTATTACGAAATCAATATCAGCGACGTTTCTCCAACTATGACTGAGTACTAACCGCTTTACCAGTTCTCTATCGGGGACGTAAATTATATGACCCTTAGGTAATTTCCTACATAGGAAACGTTGTCCAAAAAGAATCGCAACCAGAGATAACGTGCATATATCACAAATGACCCATTTCAATAAGCATCAGCTAGTAATCTCCTAAATATCACTTTTAAACTTCAATATAATCGGCAGTGCACCATCGTCAGAATATATTCAAATAATTTAACGCTGTTTATAGTTGGCTAATAATAAGGCTTAAGTTACCACTTGTACTGTCAATATACAGGACATCTAACATTACAGTTGTACCATGACGTTAATAAAGGGAAGGCGTCGGCTGTAATGTCGTAAATCGCGAGCTGCTGGCTGAAGGTGTATTTTTAACAGACGGTTAGGAGACTCACAATATTAAGAAAGTTAATTTGACTGTTATACTTATCATCCACTGACTCGCAAGTATACGTCTGTTGCAGGTTGCTGCACCCTTAGAACCTTTTACGGGCTGAACTAGTTATGGTTTGATCGATAATTCCAAAGAAGGTAATATAGACAGGGATTTAACGTTAACCACTCCGGATCAGCGGCACGAGTTTATCAGCGACAGAAACGAGGTCGCATTGACGGCTAAGGAATCGCATTTCTCATACACCGTCCTTAAACAATCGTCGGTAGGAAGCGATGCTGGACCAATAGCTAATAGCGCATCGCCGATTTTACATATGTAATCTTAGACAGACAATCCCTTGGCGGTAACTTACCAGTCTCCGATTTGTGTTGTCCCGCTCAACATAGAGCACACCTCTAAGCGACAGAATGAACCGATACTTTATAACCAATCGATGCCGTCTCAGTGATATGGTCCTTACATTTGTTATCCTTACCTGCCAAGCTAGAATGACGAGTCTCTACCCAACCTCACTAATACTTTGTCTGGTAGTTGGGTTACCTGACGTTTTAACCGTTCAGCGAAAGTTACCATTCCGTGATTTGAAATCGTCCACAACTCTGATACACAACGTTAAATTTACTGAAGCGGAAACGTACTTAATCATTAAACTCGGGCTTCTGGCTAAGTATTGCGAGCAAGACGAGAACGAATTAATCGAACCATTCAAACAACAATCGAAACATATCCTACTTATCTGCGACTATACTGGCTTAATTCTTGCCTTACCTCATGCTGTCGGGGAACCGCATCGCTGTGTACATTTCCTTCCTTCAACGACCCTCTCGACTCCATCATGTCTCCTTTCCCCCGTAAAATGTTACACAAATTTACAATGTTTATTTTAACTCAGCAACTAAACAAACGGTAGCGCAGTAAATAATCGTTTTTGGTACGTCCCAATCAATTTACATGTTCAACCAATGATTCATTTGAATCTCCGCCTAATATCACCAAAACCAGCACAGAACCGAATAATTGACTCGCTCAATCTCTAGTTTAAAATACTAACTAAAACCGCTCGTATTTACATGCGCCAATGCGCTAGGGCTTACGCCATGACCTGCAACGCAGCGTGCTGGATTCCAAAGTACTACGGTCGCCTGGCATCACACCTCTAGTACAGCATCGGCTACACATACATTTTTCCTGCCTTCCTAGGTAAAAAGTAGCGAGCCTGGACAGATGACCCAAATTACGTAAAATATCCCACTTAGTCCCTTATTGTTTAAATTTTGAAGTCACCGGACCTGGGCAGAATTTCGGGTAGGATCGGAGAGGATGAGCAGCTTCGTGACTTACTGTGATCTGCCGCCGTCGGCTCAGTTCTTGCCGTCTTCCTCTCTCTGCGGCTGTCAGCCCTGCCACGGCGGACGGCTGCCGCCGCCGCGCCACGGGCAGCGCGCGTGCTGGGGTCCCGTTGTCGACTGCCTCCGCTGCTGTCCGCTGCTGTCCGCTCCCCTTCCCCTCTCTGTGCGACGTTGCCTCTTTTTATACTCCGACCCGGCGGTGTCTTGCTCTGGGTGTGGCACACCCCCGTCTTCTGATTGGCCGATTCTTGCCGTCGACAATTTTGCATTTCTAGTGTATAGAGCTTCTTCAAACTTCTTAATGACCTTTCTTACTTAATTTTGTTCATAATATAATTGCTTCAAGTAGTGCATATTTCTTCCACTTTCTTGTTTGCTTGCTACCTATGGCCACGCCCTTTGCTTTGTTACTGCCATGTGTCTGGTGTCTGGTGCAAATATCTTTATATAAGTTTGATAAGAGGACTACGGCATCTTTATATAACCAGATAATTTTGGTTTCTTGATAATGCATCTTGCTGATAAAATGGTATTCTTCAATAATCAATCAGGTAGTCCTTTCAGTCATTGCATTCCAATTATTACGTCGTAGTATCGTTTTTAGATGACTTTCTTTTCATCCCTTTATTTTTCCAGCATGAAATGTTCGCCTTCTTCAGTTTAACGAAACTCTTGACATGCTTAATTTTGTATCATTGCTTGGAGCTACGTTCAAGTTCAGCAATTTGTAGTGCTGCATTAACAATCGTTAAATATATATATATATATATATATATATATATATATATATATATATATATATATATATATATATATATATATATGCCGGCGTTGATCGTATTTCTAATTTTATCCTTACTTGCAATTAGCTCTTCGCCCTTGTGATAATATCAATTCTTCTTTTTAGACAATACTTCTGATTTTACGTCTTACTCCGCGTATATCGTACACGTCATTTGTTCCGTAATAATTGACTGCGATTTTCTATCACTTCGCATCAATAGTGTCGGTTTATCATCCGCATTTCTTCTCAATAACGATTCTTCCCTTACTTCAAACCCGTCTCTTTGTTGGCGTGCTACAGTTCTACACAGCTGTCCCTCTGCCTTTGGGCGGCCGCCCTGGCTGTGCTGACTCATAGGACATAGAGGGGAGGGGCGGGGTGATGTGGCAGCGCCGGTAGGGACGGTACTGGGGCCGGTACGCAAATGGGACTGGTACCGTAATGGGTGTACCTGAGGGGCGTACACCCGGCTGGCGTTGCTCCCCGCCGTCGTCTCGCTTACTCAGCTGTTCTGGCGATGGCTGTGATGACTGTAGTTACTAGACTTGCAGTCTCGGGCTTCGGACCCGAGTTTTTGCATGTCTGGGTTGGATGCGAGGAGAGGGGGCGTCTGCCGCCGGCCGGCTCGGAATGTTTTGTCAGAGGAGTCAGGCCCGGTGCATTGGAACATGCTGAGAAGATGTACCCCGCTACACTTCCACTATCCCAATCATGTGCGCCTCGATCTGACCGTCGCGTCCTGCTCTGCGGTCGGATTGGGCGCTCTGTCTGCGGTGGGGCGACTCAGTGGCGCCCGGGGCGACTCAGTGGCGTCTGGGGCCGCTCAGTGGCGCCCGGGGCGACTCAGCGGCGCCTGGGGCCGCTCAGTGGCGCCTGGGGCCGCTCAGTGGCGCATGGGGCCGCTCAGTGGCGCCTGGGGCCGCTCAGTGGCGCCTGGGGCGGCTCAGTGGCGCCTGGGGCCGCTCAGCGGCGCCTGGGGTGACTCAGTGGCGCCCCGGCGGCTCAGTGACTCCCGGGGCGGCTCAGCGGCGCCTGGGGCGGCTCAGTGGCGCCTGGGGCGGCTCAGCGGCGCCTGGGACGGCTCAGCGGCGCCCGGGGCGGCTCAGCGGCGCCTGGGGCGGCTCAGCGGCGCCCGGGGCGACTCAGTGGCGCCCGGGGCGACTCAGCGGCACCCGGGGCGACTCGGCGGCGCCCGGGGCGGCTCAGTGACTCCGGGGCGGCTCAGCGGCGCCTGGGGCGACTCAGTGGCGCCCGGGGCGACTCAGCGGCGCCCGGGGCGGCTCAGCGGCGCCCGGGGCGGCTCAGCGGCGCCTGGGGCGACTCAGTGACTCCCGGGGCGACTCAGCGGCGCCCGGGGCGGATCAGCCGCGGCGCCCCCTGTCGGTGTCCATCGATCTCGCCTCTGGTCTCGGTCAGACCTGCCCGTTCCCGTCACCCGTCAGTAATACGAGGTGACACCGGCAGCGATTACAGCTTACCCGGCTCCGGTCGAACGGACACCGGCCGGCGTCTGGCAACACTCTGCCAACAATCTGGGACAATCTGGCAACAGTCTGCCATCAATATGGGGGTCGCTGGCAGTGGGCTGGTAGCCGGCACGCGGGGCATTCGGGGCCACCGCGCACCGCTGCCCCCGACACCAGTTTGGCCGGCTTGTGGCTGCACACAAGGCTACCGTGTCATGCCAACACTGATATTATTTCCATGGGCAGTTTAAACTGGTTTAAAACGCCAAACGGATAGCTAAAAACGGATGAGTTGTTTTCCGGCCATGTGAGTGGCCGGAAAACCAGCCTGCCAAGATGTTACGCCTCCTTTCGTACTCAATGATTGCTGGCGAGATATGCCCACTTACATGGCCGGACACCAACTCATCCGTTTTAAGCTATCCGTTTTAAGCCAGTTTAAACTGCCCATGGAAATAGAGTCACTGTCAGAACTGTCTTTGTTGTATTTGTATTATCTCTCATCACCAACGAGATATGTTCACCCAATTACAGGGGTCCAGCTACGGCAACTGTTCGAGAGTTCCACACATAACTTGCCAGTCTGGACGTTGTCCTGAGGGGGCTAGCGGCACAGAGACTCGAGCCCGGGTCCTCCCACTCTAAATACCACCACTTCACCGACTGAGCTAATTAGGTCTGTCAGCCAATTGACAGTAATTGTCAGAACTGTCAACACTGTCAGCACTGTCACATATTTATCACTTTGGTCAAAATGTCAGCATTGTCGACCCTGTAAAAATGTCGGCACTGTCAATCCTGTCAAAATGTCAGCACTGTCAAACCTGTCAAAGTGTCAGCACTGTCAACCCTGTCATCACCGCAGTGAGAAAGCGTGACGGCGCATCGGAGCGAATCTGAGTCGGTAGAGCGTTGGGCTCTGAACTCATGGGTTCCGGGTTGGAGTTTGGCTACTGGCGAGGTCATTCGCTTCCCCGCTTGGGTTGGCGTGAGAGACTCCGACCATAAATGACGACAGTCGCGTAGTCGTAAATCCCCAATACCACCACCACCACCACCACCACCGGAGCGAATCTGAAGCACGCTCCGGTGGCAGCAGAGTCCGAGGTCCCCTACAACCCTGCAGGGCAGACTGCGCTGGTTCCATGCTAGCAATCCTGCAATGCTGGATTGTTGGGGTGACCGGAGAGAGGACGGCCCACAGTGCAGCCTGGTGTGACACGCGAACACATACACGGAGCGAAACGGAGCGTAGAATGCCCGTCTTCTAGAGATGAGATGTCACAACTGCTTAGTGCATTCATCGTTGCTTCCACAGCCAGCAGTATGACATGGTGCGGGAGGCGGGAGGCCGTACGTAAACAGGGCAACGTGCTCGAAGGAAAAGGCTAAACCTGATTACATGTGATGTGAACATCAGGATGTTTACAAACATTCGCGCCTTATCGCGCGCACTGGAGGGCAGTGCTGGCCACCTGGCACCACCTTATCACGCGCACTGGAGGACAGTGCTGGCCACCTGGCACCACCTTATCACGCGCACTGGAGAACAGTGCTGGCCACCTGGCACCACCTTATCACGCGCACTGGAGAACAGTGCTGGCCACCTGGCACCACCTTATCACGCGCACTGGAGGACAGTGCTGGCCACCTGGCACCACCTTATCACGCGCACTGGAGGACAGTGCTGGCCACCTGGCACCACCTTATCACGCGCACTGGAGGACAGTGCTGGCCACCTGGCACCACCTTATCACGCGCACTGGAGGACAGTGCTGGCCACCTGGCCCACCTTATCACGCGCACTGGAGGACAGTGCTGGCCACCTGGCACCACCTTATCACGCGCACTGGAGGGCAGTGCTGGCCACCTGGCACCACCTTATCACGCGCACTGGAGGACAGTGCTGGCCACCTGGCACCACCTTATCACGCGCACTGGAGAACAGTGCTGGCCACCTGGCATCACCTTATCACGCGCACTGGAGAACAGTGCTGGCCACCTGGCACCACCTTATCACGCGCACTGGAGGGCAGTGCTGGCCACCTGGCACCACCTTATCACGCGCACTGGAGGACAGTGCTGGCCACCTGGCACCACCTTATCACGCGCACTGGAGGACAGTGCTGGCCACCTGGCACCACCTTATCACGCGCACTGGAGAACAGTGCTGGCCACCTGGCACCACCTTATCACGCGCACTGGAGAACAGTGCTGGCCACCTGGCACCACCTTATCACGCGCACTGGAGAACAGTGCTGGCCACCTGGCACCACCTTATCACGCGCACTGGAGAACAGTGCTGGCCACCTGGCATCACCTTATCACGCGCACTGGAGGACAGTGCTGGCCACCTGGCCCACCTTATCGCGCGCACTGGAGGACAGTGCTGGCCACCTGGCACCACCTTATCACGCGCACTGGAGGACAGTGCTGGCCACCTGGCACCACCTTATCACGCGCACTGGAGAACAGTGCTGGCCACCTGGCACCACCTTATCACGCGCACTGGAGAACAGTGCTGGCCATCTGGCACCACCTTATCACGCGCACTGGAGAACAGTGCTGGCCACCTGGCACCACCTTAGCACGCGCACTGGAGGACAGTGCTGGCCACCTGCCACAGCAAAACAGTGGCAGTTGAGGCGCCCGTAATCCTCAATCATCATGATCCATACTTTGCTGTGAAGCACTGCATACAAGGCATCATATCCGCTTCCCTTTGCTAAGCCATTCATTGTTCCCCTGGCTCCTGCTGTCGCCTCAGCGCGCTCTGTCGCTGCAGCTTTGCCTCCTGGCTCGACGATACCGAACCGGGCCAGGCAGCAGGCAGCAAGATAAGACGCTCTGTCGCTGCAGCTTTGCCTCCTGGCTCGACGATACCGAACCGGGCCAGGCAGCAGGCAGCAAGATAAGACGCTCTGTCGCTGCAGCTTTGCCTCCTGCTATACCGCCTGTGACCGGCGGATGGGCCCGTTGGTCCGCTGCTCCTGTCCTCTCTCTAGCCGCCTCCTGTCCTCTCTCTAGCTGCCTCGTGTCCTCTCTCTAGCCGCCTCGTGTCCTCTCTCTAGCCGCCTCGTGTCCTCTCTCTAGCCGCCTCATGTCATCTCTCTAGCCGCCTCGTGTCCTCTCTCTAGCCGCCTCGTGTCCTCTCTCTAGCCGCCTCGTGTCCTCTCTCTAGCCGCCTCGTGTGCTCTCTCTAGCCGCCTGGTGTCCTCTCTCTAGCCGCCTGGTGTCCTCTCTCTAGCCGCCTCGTGTCCTCTCTCTAGCCGCCTCGTGTCCTCTCTCTAGCCGCCTTGTGTCCTCTCTCTAGCCGCCTCGTGTCCTCTCTCTAGCCGCATCGTGTCCTCTCTCTAGCCGCCTCCTGTCCTCTCTCTAGCCGCCTCGTGTCCTCTCTCTAGCCGCCTCGTGTCCTCCCTCTAGACGCCTCGTGCCCTCTCTCTAGCCGCCTCGTGTCCTCTCTCTAGCCGCCTCGTGTCCTCTCTCTAGCCGCCTCGTGTCCTCTCTCTAGCCGCCTCCTGTCCTATCTCTAGCCGCCTCGTGTCCTCTCTCTAGCCGCCTCGTGTCCTCTCTCTAGCCGCCTCGTGTCCTCTCTCTAGCCGCCTCGTGTCCTCTCTCTAGCCGCCCCGTGCCCTCTCTCTAGCCGCCTCGTGTCCTCTCTCTAGCCGCCCCGTGTCCCAGCTGGTCGCTCTGCTGAACATCGTCCACATCAATCTGTGACGCGGCCTCCTCGTCTCTGCCAGACTGGCAAGATGACAGATGTGAGCGTCCGTGGCCGTCTGCCGTCCAACCCTGACAGCGGTTGGGCTAACCTAATGGTAAAACAACATAGCATCAACTCCTTAAATGAGATACAACAGTTAAGCCACAGATGTGGGCAGTGTTTATGTGTCTCCCTTCGCGCGTCGAAAATTTATCTAGTGTAAACGTTCAGCAGGCTTCGTCATAACACTGTTTACTAAATCCCAGCGACATACGGAGTGACACTGCTAGCTTCGTAACGTGCCTTAATATCCCTCATGTCTACCGACGTCCTGGCGCATATGGCATGTCTGTGTATTATTCAGCGTTCAGACACAGGGGCTCGACAGGTATGTAGGTGTCTCGGGTGGCAGCATGCATTCTCGTCTTGACATCGCCTAGGATGTTGTTCTTTCACACATTTACAAGACACACTTCACCTCATCGCCTACCAAATTTATTGCGTTGACACTTCAGATGTCTAAATGGCAAGGGTTCCAATGCCAGGCGTTCATCTTAGCCGAGCGGCAGGAGCGACAAGTTGAACGCCAATACAGTATTGGTCACAGATCGTGGCACGTATGTACATCTTGTATTGCTTAGATGTTAATATTTTAACAAAATGCGCATTGCGCAAGGCTGGCGGTCAAGTTAACTAAAAATGACTTTGACCATTAAAACAATCTACAGTAGGTATAGCAGTATGTTTAGGCCATAGTTGTGTTCGGATGACGTGTTCGGAGATTTGTATGGCTCTCCAATATAGGCGCCTACCGTTCGCTTATGAGATATAAGCGTGGCAATATATCGAGGTGGCTTGCCTGCCACTATCCTGCGTCCACGTCACCCTATTTCTGAGTTGTGGCTGTCACAAGTTTTGGCGCAATTTCTGCAAGGTTTTTTTTCGCCTATGATAATTGACTTAATCATAAACGATGTGCACTATATTAAAGTATAAAATAAAATAAACACACATATAAAGTTAATAGTTCTTTAACCATGCTTAACAAAACTAATTGAAGGTTACTGCAGCTTTTACGGTGTATGAAGTAAACTTGACAAATATAGAGCAGGAGCTCACTGCTTTTGTTCCAGCAGAGAACACAGAAATATGTAGCGTTGAACGTCATTCCTCCATAAATATCGCTGACTGTTCTATCGATTGCAAACGAGCCATATTGCGTGATCGATCCCGATGACACAGCTGGTACTTCGAGAGCCCTTAGTACAAACAGGCTGCCTTATATCATTAAATACGGCCATTATCTCAAACACGAAAGGTGTGTTGCTGATTGGACTAAACGCAAATAAGCTCGATTCAAATTAAAACCGCTTTAAGGCTAAATCTGGCCGGGCATGTTGGGCTATGATATTAAGCCCTTTGAATATCAGCTTAAGTGTTCTGCCTCGTTGGTTAATCTCCTCGAATGTTAAAGTAGGACAAGATAATCAGGATAATTTGCTGTTTGGATAAGTCTCCTGACTTTAATTCTAACCAAAGTTATGTTGAGTGGAAAAATGTAGTATTCGTTTCTTTCTTTTAAACTAATAGACACAAACATCAACCCCTTAACCCTATTTGTAACAGGGGGGGGGGGGGCGGATTCCGCCCCCCCCTCATGTTTTTCGCAGATATCTCCAGAACGGCTGAGAGCAGGCCCATGAAATTTTGGGACTTTTCATAGAATTGAACTCCGCATTTGGAGTCAAAATTTTGAGTTCTTAACTTGAACAGAGGCGGTTCCAGGGCACAGTTTTGGGTGGGTTCGGAGGCGACATTTGGCGAAAATACGGAAATGCGATCTTCACGGTTTCTTCCTAACTGCATCAAGTATGAAGGAGTTACATCGGCTTACCTTGATTGCAACAAGTGCAAATTAGATGATGGTAATGAAATATCATACAAAATTGCATGGCAGAGGCGGTTTCAGGGGCTTGAAAAGGGGGGGGGGGGGGGGGTTCCAGGAAGTATTCAATGCTTGGCGGGAAGCCAATAGAGCAATGTAAGGGGCATTTATAGCTATCAAGATGTAAAAGATAGCTTCTGCTTCCATTATTTGCATAATGTATTACATATAGAGTTTCAGGGGCGTGTTCAGGAACATGAAAAGGGGGGTAACTGGCATGGTGATGACGATATGCCAGCGATAACGGCGCAATATACGTTTAGCTTATAATAATATATACACATATAAGACCAGAAAAGGGAATAAAGTCATTTTTTTGCAGAGGCGCGCTCAGGAATGGAAGAAAGGGGGTCATATTATTGCAAGGAAACTAAGAGGCATGGGCGTACAATGACATAACATACTGCAGTTTTCGGATGAAACACGCACCACAGGCTACTCTACGAACGATTATAAGATAATAGGCGAGTCCAGGTAGGGTAAAAAAGGGGTAAGCAATGTTAATTGAAGTTGTAAGTGAAATAGTCACTGTTGACTAGTTAGTATCATAATAGCGGATAATATACTTATCAAAAGGTCTTGCGCCACCCTAGTTTGGATCCTGGATATGCCTATGATGAAGTACAACATGCAAAAAGGAACTATCTATGATCAGTAACATATTTATAGTGCTGGGTAGCAATTTGTCTGCGGTTAATATTTTTCCAAATTTTACCCCCCTTTTCACTAACCTGGTACCGCCTATGGCAAAAAATATGATTTATAACTGTTTTTTCTAATGTCTCAATCACATACCATTTCATTTTTCAAAAAACAACATCAAAAAATGGTTTTATTACGCATTTACTTCACTCCCATATTGAGTGACCTGCACACGCCTATGATTTTTGAATTTTCAAACGTCACCGTCATATATCAATTTCCGATTCAATCTCTATCGATTCCTATTAGTTGTGTTAAAATTGGTCGATAAACATGAAAGCTATGTTGGATCAAAAATACCACTAAAATTTGTAGTTTTTGCCCCCCCCCCCCTGTTGCCCCCTATCCCAAATTTATATTTTTTATTATTTATAAATGTAGATCGTGTTGAGGGGAACCAAACGCCGTTTCATTTTTGAAAATCGGACGGGTAGATCTCGAGATCTCCGGGGGGCGGAATCCGCCCCCCCCCTGTTACAAATAGGGGTAGCCAGGAGCCTGTTACAAATAGGGTTAACCGAACAAAAAGCAATGAAGTTTGCCTGCAAAGTATGTCATGAGTCCTTGCACGATGGGTTAATTTAGCTGGGTCTCGATTCACTTTAAACACGGATCCGAATCGAGGCCCGAATGTGTTGCAGGATAATACCTGGAACCCGTCGGACGGCTGGAAACGACGGCGAAAGCGACACAATCGTCCGCGCCTGCCAAAGTCCCGCATGGCAGACGCGGGGGACTTGGACCGGTGGAAGGCAATCTAATCGATGGAGCTTTGGCCGCCTGATACGGTGTACAGTCAGGATCAGTGGCAGCTGGCGGTGCCTGGCTTCGCCCCCTCCGCCCCGCCCCTCCCCTCGCCATCGCGGTGGCTGCGCCCCCGTTCCTGCTCGGCTGCTCCGCTGCACTGGCTCTCTGCCTCCGCCTCCCTGCCATCCCCGTCCCCACCACTGGCTCTCTGCCTCCGCCTCCCTGCCATCCCCGTCCCCATCACTGGCTCTCTGCCTCCCTGCCATCCCCATCCCCATCACTGCAGCTCGAACTGCCAGGGCGCTCTGCATATCGCTCGGTATGGTGATTGGTACAGTATGGAGAGATTGTCCTGTGGAGTCAAGGGTCTCGTCGTGAAGTCATAATGGTCTGCTGGGATCACGGATCGACACGTTCCTCTGGGACCACGAACACTTTAGCACGGTCTGCTGACACCAAATACCTTGGACTCACACGGGCCGCTAGGAGCACACGGGCCGCTAGGAGTGTTCTGTCATGGTCCTCTGGCAGACTGCACGGACCGCGGGCTGGCACTGTGAGCCGAGACCACATGCCGCAGACCGACGCGGTTCGGACCCCGGACGCGGTCTCTGAGGGCCCGAATCGTCCCCTGCGTCGGCTGCCAGCCCCCCAGCCAGGGCCGTTCGGAAGCGGCCGGCGGAACGAGGCTAATTCAGTGAACCACTTCTGCACGTCCTGCCACTACTCAGAGGGGCGGCTCCGGGCGCGCCCGGGGCCGGACATTAAAGCCGCTGCTGACAGATCTGCTGAGCTCTGGTCAGCGGAGGATTCTCTGATGTCAGCACCAGATTACGGCGAACTTGCCGGAAAGCTCCCCGCGGCGGCACATGGGACGTTTGGAGAGTGGAAGTGGATCAGATGAAGCATCGATGAGTCACGAATACGCTTGCGAATCGGAAATGCAATTTGAAACTTTGTAACAGATGTTTCGACAAGGAAATCAATAGCAAAGCTTGCTGAACTTAAAATATATTTTACCCTATGCTCCTGTGATAAACTGAACCATTCACTCACTGCAACAAGTATGAAGACAGAAGGGTGAATGAAGAGAAAGGGAAAAAGATATACATTTTATAAGCAAAAATTACCATGTTCATATATCTCGCGATTGGTAGGAATTTGGCTCCATTTCTGGTTTTAGTTAAATGTTTCCAAATTTCATAAAGAGGTAGCCTCACTTCGCAATTTAAGGCAAACATTGTCATAATTTAGTCTTATTTTCCCGCACCTTCACCGTCGGATTCAACCATGCAGGAGATTCAATAAAATCTCCATCCAGCCAGTGAGTGAAGGCTGGAAAGTGAGAAAAGTGGCATTGATCGTCTCCAAGAATGCGCTTCTCTGAAGAAGATGGTGTGAAAACAAACCCGCACACCATTGTCAAAGCCGACCAACAGGGCGCCGTCTCAGTGACACGTTTTACCGGATACATTTGTTACCTGCATGTTAGCCCTGGGAGGGTAGCGCACAGATGCCCCTTGATAATATTCATGAAATGTCCGAAAGAAGTAATTCACTCTGCACTGCATTCATCAACTATTATATGATAGGCTGCATTGGTGCTTTAAATAATTTGATTTTGTACTCATGAGGAAATGTTCACTTGTTGATATTTAAACAAAGTTTCAGTATTTCTTTCGATTCCCTATTACATTATATATTGTTGTACTGCACATATGAACGTTTCCGGTGAACTTGTTCGATGCCAAAGTGAGGGCCGCACTTTAATCAAAAGATGAAGCTGGTTGAGAATTATCCATTAGGCCCAATGGATACTTGCACAATGCACATAGTTCCTAAGTATACAAGTACCTAAGTACCTATCTGCTTATTTTAGGTACCACCGCTGTTCATATTCATGTGTCCTCGTTTTGACCAGATGGAGTTTGCTTCTGTATTGTTCAAATAAAACCCTGCTTCAATACCTATTTTCCGTTTTATGTAAGTTGTCACTAAAAGTAGGTAGTCTGTAATGTCGTAGAGCATTTGATTTGGATGTAATTTCACGTTGTCCTGTTGTGCTGACCGGAATATAACGTTGTTGAATGCATACGACAATCAAAACACAAATACAACTATGGTTACAAGATAAACGATGCCCGACTACAAAGCACACCATCCATGACATGACAGCGAAGGAGACGAATGAGTCTCTCTGTAATTAGGAGCACAGCAAAGGAGACGAATGAGTCTCTCTGTAATTAGGAGCACAGCGAAGGAGACGAATGAGTCTCTCTGTAATTAGGAGCACAGCAAAGGAGACGAATGAGTCTCTCTGTAATTAGGAGGAGCACAGCGTCCCGTTGTGGGTGAAGAGAGAATACAAAAGCAAATCTTAGCACCGACTTTTGTCCTAGAATCAAAAGGACACATTTGCCAGGTATTCTATGGACGTCCTATTCGGTATTCCATAACCGATCGAGAATAGATGCGGATCAGGGCGAAATATGATCGAAAGGTGCGAGGCCTCGTGGGCAGGCAGCTGTCGCCAGTGTGTTTGGCCGACGAACAAAAATACAGGAGCTGTTTTGGTCACGAAAATAGCACCAATTCGTCGAGCCCAATCCATATTATCGCAAAATGTCTGCCCATCTAAGCTATTTTGGAACGTGTTATGCTGGCAAGCAAATCAGATCTTTCAGCCAACTATTCAGCTCTCAACATGTGCATAATTGCCACTCTGAATCAGGTTGTTTTGGCTCTCCCCAGGCTGAGGACAAGAAGAAGGGCGGCATCGACGTGAAGCGCTTCCAGGAGCTGTACGCCCAGTTCATCGGTAACCCGGACGAGACGATCGGAGCGGTGTACCTGTTCGGGCCGCTGCAGGATCTCAACTAGAACGGTGTGCGGACAGCGGACGAGCACAGGGACCTCTCCCGAGCCCCGCCTCCAGTGACCGGCCCCGCCGTGGGCACTGCAATTGCTTCCCCGCGGACGACCACGGGGCCAACTCCCGAGCCCCATCTTCAGCGACCCACTCCGCCGCGGGCACTGCCGCTGACCTGCCGACCGGCCAGCGATGTCTGTGACTACGGGCAGCACAGTCTGGCCAGCCACGGGAGCTGTCGACGTGTCTGGATCTCCGTCGAATCGCGGCCCGGTGCTGGAAGCTGTGGTGACGTGTGCTGCCCTCTGGCGGCTCCCCACGTCACACCGGTCTGGTGCCGGAACATGCGACAACGATCCGAGGTGAAGTGTCGAGCATTTTGTGGAGATTTACATCGCTGGATGTTTTTAGTTAGTTCTGCAACCTGCCCGCCAGCATCGGCAAGTGAATCTTACTTTGAATATATCTTGTGAAATGCAAATTACACAAATACATTGAAATTTATCACTGCTGCGATACATTTACTCGAATGCTTGGAATGTGTAACATGAAATCCATTTATTCGGGACGATGTGCATGCAGCGACAATCTTGCATCTTGGCTGAAGAATGAGAGGGGTTGTATTTCTCCTTTCAGTCCTAATGCAATTTGTTAAATGTATATTTCTAAGTGGATTCCCGCGCGTGTAGTAAATGTTGTGAAATCGCAAATTTGTCTTAAGACGTCGCCATTTACTCGAATGAAGAAAATAAATACTGCCCAGTCTGTATGTTCCCCGACTTTTCAACAACTGCTTCAACGTATAGAAACCACTTCTTATTATCATGAGAATTTACTTTGATTAACCTCACACAGAGTTTTCGCCACCTTAGATCACGTCTTATTATCATTGACGTTGACGTTTTGCCCACATATCGTTTACTTTACAGCATATTTGCATCCATTTTTTCTCTCAACACATTGAAGTCTAGTGTTTAAAGGGAATGTTTCACCTTTCTGAAAGTTGTCAAATATACGCTGGTTGTAGTCGAAAATATGAAGTAAGTGCTGCTGAAAACGATGATGATATTTTATTTTATCTTGAAGTCACTTAATTTTATACAAATTAAGTTGTTAAATTTGGGATGATGACGTCGTTATTGAGCTATAGACCGCCGCTGATTGGCTGAAAAAGTGGGAATGGCTCACAAAGTGGGAATGGCTGACAAAGTGGCTGTCAGTCAATCAGCGGCGGCACTAGCCTAGACCCCATTTTGCAAATTATAAATTACATTGCTTACGAACGGCTACGTTTTGGGGAAAATGACCTTCGTATCGTATTTCGTATATATATCTCAGTTAAAAACCAATACAAAGGTGAAACATTCCCTTTAAGAAAATCCTTTAAATTGAAGTAAAACTAATAAAGAATAATTACCACATGCCCAGATATCCTT
>JAXIVJ010005612.1:0-2500 GCA_036785665.1 Chirona hameri
CAATAGTAGTTAAATGGTGCTGTATCTGATCCGTATCCGGTCTCTGGGAAGGTGGTCGTACTGGCCGTCCAGTAGTCCGACGAACCATGGGCGGATATCCAGGGCGGGGGGGGGGGGGGGGGGGGGGCATGGTCCCTCCAAAACCGATTGAAATCGGCGCAAAATTGACACATTTCCTGATATAGAAGAAAATCTAAGCAACTTTGACTAAGTTTGTTTTAACCCTCGCCCTACGGGAACTTTTTCACCTTCGCCCTACGGGGGGGGGGGGCTGTTAACTTCCAAACCAAGCAACTTAGAGCAATGCGGTAAGAACCAGAATGTTGCCTGTCATGAGAGGAATCTAAGAGTATGCAATGTTTAAATTTCAGGTCAACGGGTGACCTTCCAGGTCAAGTGAATGACCTCGGATTTACCACGTCCAGAACAGCGATTTTGCTCTTCAGAAAACCTAAAAATTAGAAATTGATAAATATAAATAAAAAACAAGTTCCTAGACCAGTTTTGGCAAAAAATACCGAAAAGGTAATTATTTGTTCGTATCCTGTCAAAAAAAGTATAAAAAAGTTATACAAAAATTACGTCATGAGTTTCTTACACTTAGGAGCTATCACTCAGTCAAAATGAAGATATTGCTTTAAAACTTGGTATGGGTATTTTCTATACTCAGTTCTCTCACATATATTCTGTTTTTCTAAGATTTTTGAATATTTTGATTTTGTGGTGATTTTTCCCCCCAAGTTGTATTTATGTTTATTTTAGGGGTCAAAAACCCAAAATGTTGAAAATACGAGATTTACATTTAAAAGAGAATGCTATTTTGTATCTTAAGTGAATTGCGATTGGAATTTCCTTTAAAATTCTGTTTTCTACCATTTCTCAAATATGTATCGTTTTTCCACCAACATGACGTCACCAAAACAGGATTATCTCCCAAACTATCTAACCAATTTCAATTAATTTGTTTACAGCATACGTATAATTGTTGTAAACTCAAATACCAAAAACTTCAGCAAGATGCGCCGCATGTGTAAAACGTTATTCAAGAAAAACCTCAGGGGGGGGGGGGGGGGGGGGCTGTCAGGCGAGGGATAAATCAGCCATCAATGCATAAGCAAGCAAAATCCGTGAGTTTTCAGAATTGTGTCAGACTGTTTGGGATTTGGTCCCCAAACCACCCGTTCTGGATCTGCCTTTGGTTCGAACGCACCTTACATTACATCCATAACCGGGATGTTGACCAAATGCACCAAAATGTGTGCAATAGGCAGCACAACGAGTGAAAAAGAACGTTTTTTTAATCGAACTTTGCTCTCGCACTGTCTTCCATTGGATTTATCTACGCACATTTCCGAATACCTGAGATGTGTGTGTGTGTGTGTGTGTGTGTGTGTGTGTGTGTGTGTGTGTGTGTGTGTGTGTGTGTGTGTGTGTGTGTGTGTGTGTGTGTGTGTGTGTGTGTGTGTGTGTGTGTGTGTGTGTGTGTGTGTGTGTGTGTGTGTGTGTGTGTGTGTGTGTGTGTGTGTGTGTGTGTGTGTGTGTGTGTGTGTGTGTGTGTGTGTGTGTGTGTGTGTGTGTGTGTGTGTGTGTGTGTGTGTGTGTGTGTGTGTGTGTGTGTGTGTGTGTGTGTGTGTGTGTGTGTGTGTGTGTGTGTGTGTGTGTGTGTGTGTGTGTGTGTGTGTGTGTGTGTGTGTGTGTGTGTGTGTGTGTGTGTGTGTGTGTGTGTGTGTGTGTGTGTGTGTGTGTGTGTGTGTGTGTGTGTGTGTGTGTGTGTGTGTGTGTGTGTGTGTGTGTGTGTGTGTGTGTGTGTGTGTGTGTGTGTGTGTGTGTGTGTGTGTGTGTGTGTGTGTGTGTGTGTGTGTGTGTGTGTGTGTGTGTGTGTGTGTGTGTGTGTGTGTGTGTGTGTGTGTGTGTGTGTGTGTGTGTGTGTGTGTGTGTGTGTGTGTGTGTGTGTGTGTGTGTGTGTGTGTGTGTGTGTGTGTGTGTGTGTGTGTGTGTGTGTGTGTGTGTGTGTGTGTGTGTGTGTGTGTGTGTGTGTGTGTGTGTGTGTGTGTGTGTGTGTGTGTGTGTGTGTGTGTGTGTGTGTGTGTGTGTGTGTGTGTGTGTGTGTGTGTGTGTGTGTGTGTGTGTGTGTGTGTGTGTGTGTGTGTGTGTGTGTGTGTGTGTGTGTGTGTGTGTGTGTGTGTGTGTGTGTGTGTGTGTGTGTGTGTGTGTGTGTGTGTGTGTGTGTGTGTGTGTGTGTGTGTGTGTGTGTGTGTGTGTGTGTGTGTGTGTGTGTGTGTGTGTGTGTGTGTGTGTGTGTGTGTGTGTGTGTGTGTGTGTGTGTGTGTGTGTGTGTGTGTGTGTGTGTGTGTGTGTGTGTGTGTGTGTGTGTGTGTGTGTGTGTGTGTGTGTGTGTGTGTGTGTGTGTGTGTGTGTGTGTGTGTGTGTGTGTGTGTGTGTGTGTGTGTGTGTGTGTGTGTGTGTGTGTGTGTGTGTGTGTGTGTGTGTGTGTGTGTGT
>JAXIVJ010005612.1:7500-22500 GCA_036785665.1 Chirona hameri
TGTGTGTGTGTGTGTGTGTGTGTGTGTGTGTGTGTGAATTGCGAGAGCTTGAGGCCTCTGAGAATTACACGCACTGGAAAGGGAGGGCGAATTTCGCCTCCCCCATAAGAGCTACAATAACGATATGTGTAGGGTAGGGAGGTTCTGTGGGGAACTCTGTTTGGTGAAAATGCCATGACCCTAGGTCAATATCTTCAAGGTCAAATGAGGTCAAATATACTAAATTGTGCTTCTTATGCGCTCCTTGGCTTAACATTGTTATGGAACGCAGTGATTGGATGCATATATCCCCCAAATGGGCTTAAATGATTTGTTGGAGAGTCTAATGATACAATAGGGATGATAAAAGTTGCATTTTACTTCAGGTCATTTACATATCACCCTTTCATTCCGGCATTTTTTTTTATAGACATTTTGAAGTTTTCTTTTTACTTTGATGGCCTATAACTCAAAAGGTTTCCAGACGATTTTTATTTGTTTTACTTCAGACGACGTGCCGTTTATTGTTTAGCAGGTACAACACAAATGATGCATATCGACTGGTAAAATCAGGAGATATTTACACAGAAAACAGAAGGGGTGGGCGGATTTCGCCCCCCCTCCAGTGCGCGTGTTAATTGCCGTTTTGTTTTACCTGCGGTGACGTGACACCAAAAATGGCCTCGTTTAATGTTAAATAGTTGCAATGGAATGCCAATTTTATTGTTCTTTCCTTCATATTAAACATTAACGCATTGCAAAATGCTAGCCTTGCTACGTTTCTTTTCTGGCATTTTAATGAGGTTTGTTCTAGATCACCCCAGGTGCTCATTTTTCGCAGCAATGACCTGCAACCTTGCAGAGCTGAGTTGCAACAAGCGACAGTAGCCTCGTTCCAGGTGAGGTGACGTGACGCAACTGGTTAAATGGACCGTTCAAACGGACCGTTTCGTGTGCGTGTCCGCTGGTGAACATTCCCAGTTAAATGTCGTATGGGACCTTTGGTTTGATCTTTTTCGTAGAGCTACATAACTAAATTCGACCAACGGAGCTACATACCTAACTTCCCAACTAACATTGTCCACGTAATTACATATTGATGAATGTTTTGAAAATGTTACACTTTCAACGCTTGGAACCTTTTGCGGGTCAGTCTCTACTTCCTAAGACAGCCTTTGTACGCAAAACAAGAATGGTACTTAGCCAACACTGAATTACCTGAAAACATACCTAACCGCAATTATGGATTTATTAGTTTAAGGCTATAAACAGGCAACACTATTTTGTAAATTAAAGTGACAAACCTGATGGTTAACTACACGGTGTCGGTGTAGTACCGTCAGAGTGCAGCAACAGACCCGGTATTACACTGCAGCACACCGCACAGTACCATCCGGTCACCACCGAGAAACAGAGAGTGAAAGGCCGCCGAGCGCCGTCGCGCGTGCAAATTTGGTGCGCTTTCTAGCGATGTGATGCGTGCATTGCCACTCCAAGGTAAGCTGCTGTCGGGTTACGGGTCTCTGACACAGCTGTGACAAAAACTAGGTAAATATTATATTCCTTGGATTACGTTCTAAGCAGCTTTGGTGGCAAAGTACTCAATTTAATTCCGTGCCTTAGAAAGAACATGTTATAAGCGCATGGGCGGCGGCACGGATTTTCGATTGTTGGGACGGGAGTACCCCTGTGTTTGCATCGAATTTTACATAAATTGAATGATTGTCATGGTTGCTACGCTCATTTAATTTAATTGTCACACAATTGGAAAATGTCATTGATGATCGAATTGTCTCCTCCAATGCTCTTCACTGCTGCAACCTAGTCATTTCTGTTTGTCGCGCAACCATGCTATGTTCATGCATAGACGTGTCTCTCTAAGTAGCGTCTTTCCGGCGGGGCCATGACGCCCGGTTTTGGCAACATTCGTACATCGACGAGTGTGGCTGGACGCCCCCAGAGCTGGTGACATATGGTGTGACGTATTGTCATAGTCGCGATGGCCACTGTCCATTCAAATGCGATGGGAAATCATGATCAGAGTTATCTTATCTTATTAATCTATGAGCAACTGCAGTCTCCTGGTTGAATACTTTAGTGTTATTCTCTTACGCGACACTGCAGTCTCCCCGTGTTAATTGGGCGGTTTTTGTCACATACACCTGGAGGGGTGCACTGCGCCGCTAGACACAGGGGAAAATGCCCTGCGGCGCAACATACCCCTGCAGGCGTCTGAGAAAATACCCCAAATTAACACGGGAGGGACTGCACCTGCTCACAGAAACATACCACTGCAGTGCTTCGGAAATCTGGAGACCGCAGTCATGAGTCATCCATGGAAAGCTAACACTACTAATTAATTTCCTTTCGGGTTTGAATGTCTGACTGCCACTGCGAGTGCGTCAGATCACTCACCAGATCAGACTCACCGATGGATTGAGAGCAGTCAAACATTTGGTCTAGGGGCAATTCCCAGAAAGTCTAACAAAACTAAAAATGAACATGGTATTTCTTTATTGGGGGTTTAGAGCACATCAATTCCTCAGAGGTCATTTTGCGCCCATTAAAAATAATAAGATTTCGCCTCCTTTTATATTAAAAACCAACGAGGAAAATGTTTTCCGTTATGCATAAGCTACTGATATTTCTGTAAAATTAGGATATATGTCATTATCTGGACTGATTTGAGTCGTTTCAGTGGCCCCGATACTCCTTGTATCTACCCTGGTCCGCCCTCGTCGCTGCACACATTCTGTCAACACCGGGCGCTACGGTCGCAGGGATAGACGCTTCTCAGAGTTACACTTGGCTCGCGCATGGGCGCAAACTGGGTACATGTAACCGTGCAGCCCTGTCTCCGGTTACGTCATAGCCGCCTAAGGTGCTCTTGATTTATGATTGGTCATTTGACTGGGTGTAGCCCCGAGCTCCGCAACTGCGCTTGCGTGGGGTCCGACGCCAGAGGTGTGGTGGTGAGACACCCGTCGTGTATCGGGGAGACGTATTTTAGAGTTCAAACCGTTCGGACTTTTGGAATTGAGGCGTTATCAAATACAACGGAATTGTTCCTGCTTTATCACAATACTTACAAATTGTACACCGATGCTTCTTATCACGCGATTTATGCTGCCATAGTCCAGGAAACTGGACGAAAATAGCCATTCAGGTCGACCTCGATCGACTATTTCGCTCGGCAACATTAAAAGCAACCCCCCACGGACGACTTCGGTGGATATGATGATAATGCACCGCCAAGATCAGTGACATCATACCTAGGGTAAAGGTAGATAACTTCGTGAAAACCCTAACTTCGTGATTTGAGATATCGCATATTTCTAAAAACCGCGTTGTCGCCGTCGTCGCCCTTTTTCGGTGGCTTACAGGACACACAAGCGGGATATGTATTTTTTTAAATCTTCTTTGGTCTAGTCTTGTAATAGCTTAAAATATGTTTTTTTTGCGTTGCCTTTTCACTTTTATGGAGTTATTTGTTTTCTATTTACGCCTCCAGTTTGAGGGCGACAGCGATCTTCGTGGCCCTGCTGCTGCTAGCGTCCATGAGGGTGCCATTGATGCCTGACATATTTGTACTGCCATTCTACATTTTTGTAAAATGTGCCAAATATATATTTTTTGGTCTCGGTTCTTAACTTCGTGAACCCTAACCTCGTGATATCCGAATACAGCTTTATTAACCATATATAGACATTCATATATGGACTCACTTACGTTATTATAGGTACATGCAAACTACATAATTTCCGTACGCTGAGCGGGGCACTGGGGCATGGGCATTTCCCGCCCTCCCCCCTGGCGTTCCACTGGGGTCATGTGCTCCAATAGGTCGACCGAGGTCATTGACCTTAAATGACCTGACATGACCTGACATGACCTTTTTGGAATTTGGCAGTTTCTATGACATTTTGTGACGCTGATTTCAAATTTGGCACCCATTTAGCATAATTATATGCTTATTCGCGATTCTAGCTCGATTCAATTCAATTTATACGCATTTACAATTTTGTTGAATTTTGGGTCATTGGCATGACCTCAGAGGTTACCTAATGAACTAGGACCTTAAAATCTGGTATCAATGGCCTCATCTTGTGACAAGCAACACGCTCGTTTTTTAATCGAAGCTCTAGCCCAATTTGGGGCGAAACGCTAGGGGGGGGGGGGGGGGGGGGTGGTTATATCCCCCCCCCCCTGCACGGTCACGCACTGATCGAACGCTGCACGGGCGAGGGTTAAAGTCGAAGTCGACGGTGGCGCCACCACGCTGCCCTCTGGTGGCGCCACCCGTGGCAGCCGTCATAGTCCAGCGCTGAGGGAAGGCTCGCAGTGGCACAGGACCGTGCGTCTGTAAACGTCGACGCTCTGTCGGCAGAGCTGCGTTAAGTCAGCTGCCTGTCAGTGTCACCCCTACGGCCGGCCAGGTGTCGCGGCGGGCCCGCGGTCTGCCTGGCACGAACATATTTTGCTGCTATGCTCATCCGGTGCGGTTTAACCAGTTATTGCGTTTTTTTTTTAAATCTTGCACATAAATGATGTGCAGCACGTTGTGAACTGAGACAGAAATCACACCCACCATTTACGCTATTGGCTGTGGTGGAAGCTCCGATTGCGAGCGCCAAGTGCTAAAAAATAGCTGCATCGAGAATTACGGTCATTGTTAGCCAAATTCAGAGATTTAGGGTTAGGAAGGGAGGATATATTCATTTATCTCAATTTATATCATGAAAACTGGCATCCTGAAAATTACAGATTCTGACCTCATTATTCATGTTTTAAGAGCCGGAAAAATGTTAATGTTAATTAAATAAAATGAAATGTTGCTTCTTCTCATAACATGACATAATTATGTCATTCCTGCCCCCCCCAAATCTCTAGATTTGGCCACCATAAGATGAAAATCCTCCGCTATATTCTTATATACCATTTCCTTATCCCCTTTTCGTGTCGATTCCCACAGGTCCTTCAGCTTCCGCCCCACCAACTCCTCTTGATTCCAGCTCTTCACTTTCGTCTCCTGAGACGTCAGCTCCTTCATCTAGTTCATCGGAATGATACAAGGGCCAAGCACTGGACACCGCGTGGCTGCTGCAGAACCACCCCTGCCTGTCCGAGACAGGGGCGAGGCCGAACAACAAGCTGAGGACCTTCATGACCTGCCAGACCTGCAAGAACCATGAGACGGTGGCTGTGAAGAAGGCAGCCAACGGTAAAGTGTACATGGCCGACCGAGTACGAATTGGTGACAAGCAACGACTGCAGCGAGGGGTCGACCACCTGCTGGGAGAGCCTCACGCTGCGGCCGTAGAGGAGGAGCGTATGGAGCGGGTGTGGTTGGAGAGTCCCAATGACCCCATGTGGCACAACATAATCAAGAAGGCGAACTCTCACATCATCGGACTGCTGACACAGCTGGCGGTGGACGTCTTCTACGACACTGGCCAGGGCGGCGATGGTGGAGCATGATCAGGAGGGAGCCTGCGATCTTCTGGAGGCGGTCAGCGCCGCCCTGGTCAGCTGTCGTGCCCCAACCGAGAAGCTCATCAGCCTGACGACGAACAGCGAGACAGCCAACACTGGCCGGCACGCGGGGCTATGCGCCAAGCTTCGTCAGCACCTGGAGCGAGACATTACAACTATGTGGTGCGTCTGCCATCACTCCGACTTCGCCATGGAGTCGGTGGAGGACACCGTGGGCGAAGAATGACAATGGAAGGCGGATATGACTGGCCTCTTTTCTTGTCATACTTTCGTACCTCAAAGAGGCACACCAAGTCTCTGCGAGACTGGGGTGAAGTGCTGGCATTCTCGCCGTTCTTCGAGGTGCGCTTTGCGGAGCATCTCCATCAGTGCTGCCACGCCATTCTCACCAACATGGCAGCGTGTCAGAGTGTGCGTCAGACCGTCGCTGCATCAGGCACTGGCAAGAAGGGCGTAGCTCGAGCCACCGGCATGCTGAAGAAGTGGCAGGCTGGTGGTCAGACTCTCCGGCTCACCGCTCTCATGCATGCCATCAGCGGCATCATGCGCCGATTGCAGAAAACTGGGCAGAAGAGCCAGCTGGCTCTGCCAGACGTCATGCAGGCCAAAGACTCGGCGCTTCTACAGCTCCAACTGATGATGGACGGCCCCCTCCCCGGAGGAAAAGAAGAGGAGCAGGCAGCGGAAAGTGCTGACGACTGCTCAGAACCAAGCAGCCGCCATTAGACTGTGAACGCTACCTCGGCTGTCCGTAAAGACACGGTTCAGAGTGCCGTCAACGTCTTGGGCGAGCGGCTGGACATTGAGAAATAGGAGCTGGTCAGCATCATGATGAAGCTGGTTAGCGTAGCTTCAGCGTAGGAGTTCCTGCGAGCCGGTACGGAGCTGACACGCGGCATCTTCGGGCAGGCTGGTGTGGCAGAGCAGGGCCAATACAAACTTTCATCCTGGCAACGGCGTCGGCGACCAGCCGTTGACCCAGGATTCCAAAAGTGTCGACCAGAGCCACACGAGAAAAGATCAGATCAAAATGTATTTGAACTCAATTATATTCCACAAGTCGGACTCGAACAATGTTGATAAAGTGGCAGCTCTAGTACCTATGCCACTGTATGGGATACTTTTTTGTATTTAACTGCATGATTTACGGGCTTGAAGCTTGAGAAAACACTAGAAAACTGAGGAGCGACGCGAGGGGGTGGCTGTTGACTTACCTTTCTGTACTATCCAGCTGGTCCACCGTCCTCCAGAAGCGAATTGGCTCTCCGGGAATAACTTATACAACCAAATCAATTTAAAAAACGACACCAGCTCTCAAAACCGTCGACCCCACACATCACAAAGAATGGAACCAACCGCCAACCGAGCTGGCGCAGACGCCATATGGCAGCTGCTGCCAGCTGCCATATGTAGTTCAAAATATACAACTGCTACTACGTTCGAGCGACGACTACGGCGACCACCGGTCGCCGTCGGTTGGCGTTTTCGCGCCCCTGGTATGCCATTGGTTTAACACTGTGGTCGCCAGAAAAGCGTCGCCCTATGCCAACCGCCGCCCGTAGGCTTGATCTTGAGGCTATCAAACTCAATCATCACATTATCATTCATGTACACAAATTACTTCCAAACATTTTTGCCATATTTTGTTTAAATTAACGAACCTCCACGCCACATTCTTCGAATTGGGGGTGGCGTTGGGTACATGATACGTTGGGTACAGATATTCATTTTTCTCCTAGTGCGTAAGTGACAACGTCACGTTCTTGCAAATGTCTCAAATAGAGTTATCGCAGGTAGTCGTGCTTAGCGCGTCAAATTTGTCACACTCATTTTAAAGTTTCTCCCAGATATTTCCCTTACCTTTCAAGACTCATATCTCTTCAATCCTTATTTAGAAAATGCAAAATTCTTGACAGCGGCTTCTTGTCTTCTCAACTATAACATACATCACGGCAAAATACAACTACTACGAGGTCAAAACCACTTTAAAAGAAATGCCAACTACGGAGCACTCCAAAGAGCGACCGACCAGCTGGCAATCAGCTGGCCCTCACCAACCCTGAGGATGCAGGAAAATGAGACAGGAAAAGGTAGCGGGGGAAAAGAAGCGGGAAAGGAACCAAGCAAGGTATGTGTTGGGTCTAACACCGATGGCCAGGTATGTGGAAAGCCAGTAGCTGAGGGTGCCATGGGATCCATTAGGTGTGCAATTTGTCTCGAGTGGTTCCATCTGCAGTGTGAAGGTCTGAATATCAAGACTGCTGGAGCCATCAGGGACCTTAACCTCATCTGGATGTGTCAAGGATGCAAAATAGTGTCCCAGAGTTTCGCAGCTTGGTGAATGGGGGCAACCCAGTAAACTCTGTGGCACTTAAAAATGGGATCGAGAAGATTGGACACCACATTCAGGAGCTGGAGGAGACCATCAAGGTGGATGTTAAGGCCTCGATGATTGAGAACAACAACAGGTACCAAAAGCTGGAAACGAATCTAGGCAAAGCACTAGGTAGAGTAGAGAAAGCTGTGCTGGGGAATACAGATAAGCTAGCCTCGGTCAAGGATGGCATTGTATCCAGTGAGGGAATGCGTGCTTCCTATGCAGATGTGGTAAGGAAAGCAGTGGGAGAAAAGCTGGAACAGATAACGAGTCAAAAAAACAACCCCAGCTCTGGAGCCAGGCATGGTACATGAGTGCTTTGACAGGGAAAACCGTAAGTGCAACCTGATCATAAGCAACCTGCCTGAAGTACAAGGAGCAGGTGTTGGGAATCGCATGGCTGCTGAGAAACAGGCTGTCTATGATCTGTTTCATGAACTGCATTTGGAGGTAGATGTTGGCAAAGTAGTTCGTCTGAAGGCAAAATCAGGCGATGGCAGACCCAGACTGCTGCTTGTGTCCACTCTATCTGAAGATGTAAAGTGGGATGTGGTGAGGGCAGCTAAGGATCTGCGAGAGCTAGAGGAGTACAAAAATGTGTACATAAATCCTGACATGACCAGGATGGAAAGACAGGCACAGGGGAAGCTCAGAGCTGAGGTCCGTGACAGGAGAGATAAGGGGGAGGATGTATACATCTCAAAGGGCAAAATCATGGTGAGAAGGAGCCAACGCCCAAGCGGGAACAGACTGGCAGTAAACCAACCACAGACAACAGGTTGTGATGTGCAAGTGCAGGGGAGACAGGCTGGAGCACTTGCAGGGCTAATGGAAGGTGCTGACTCTGAGATTGGTGCTCATGAAGAAGGTGCTGTAGGTGGTGCTGAACAAACGGTAGCTCCAGTGCAAACTGGAGCGGCAGAAGCTCAAGGAGACCTAGATGTAGCATCAGGACAAGCTCAAGAATGACTGATAGATGGGCAGCAAAATAGAGAACTGGTAACTGGGGAAGACCTGCAGGTGAGACAAAACATCAAGCTGTTGTATACGAATGCTGATGGTCTTCTGAACAAAAGAGATGCCTTGACATTATGTGCCAACATTGAGAAACCTAATATTGTACTCGTCGGTGAGGTAATTCCTAAAGCACATAAATTGCCTATCACAACAAAGGGCCTGGAAATACCAGGGTACATAAATGCTATAACTAATTTTAATCCAGAAGATCCAGATCTCGGTACACCAGGAAAGAGAGGGCTGGCAATATATGTTCAAAATTGCTTCAGCATTTCTCCTATACAGTTAGAGAGTATTTCTGATGAGCATCTTGTGGTTGAAAAAAGTTGTCTGGTTCAGATTCACTCTTGTTGGTCCTGGTGTACCGTAACAGGCAGGGAACTACACACAGATACTCTACTGAACGACTTTGCAGATTGTTTCACGAAGCTTCCAACAGAAGGGCAACTAATTTGGTGATTGTGGGTGATTTTAATATGAAAGAGATCGATTGGAACAACAATGTATGTACCGAAGGCCCAAACCATTTTTCACAGCACTTCTTGTCATGCACGCAAAAATGCTTTCTTACCAATACGTAATTAGCCCCACCCGATTCAGACACAGAGTGTCTTCAAGTGTCCTTGATCTGATCTTTTCTAGTGAGGAAGCTATGGTATTCCTCACTAGAAAAGTGTCACACGCCTTGCTCCTCTGGGTCGCAGTGACCACTCATGACTTGCATTTAAAATTCTGGTATCAACTGATGCTCCCAGTGCCAGCAAGGACCATTTCAATAACAATAAAGGTGATTATGCAAAGCGGAGAGGATTACTAGAGCAAGTTGATTGGGACTTCCTAGTGGACACTGGAAATGTTGAAACTTGTTGAAACAACATTTTGTCAGAACTGAACAAAGCTATCAAGGATTGCATTCCGCGAAAAGCAAAGACGTCACAACGTAATCTGTTTATGGATGTGGAAACAGTCCGTATGAGAAGAAGGAAAAATAAACTATACGCAAAATATTTAAGAACCAGGGATGATGCTGCATATGCCAGATTTGCAGTCCTTCGAAATAGCCTCAGGAAAAGGACTAGACAAATACGTAAAGAGTATGAAGCCAAATTAGCCAGAGACTTCAAAACAAATCCCAAGGCCCTGTGGCGGTACATAAATACAAGGTTGAAGACGAAGTCGACCATTGAAGATTTGAAGCGCGATGATGGATCAATAGCTCGTACAAATACTGAAAAGGCAGAAGAGCTGAGGAGATTTTTTCAGCACAACATTTACCGAGGAGAATCTTCTGATGATTCCGGCTATGGCAGATCATTCCTTGGGGTGCCAGCTCGATGATGTTGAATTCAGAATGGCTGATATACTGAAGAAATTGAAAGATCTGATCGCAACAAAGTCCCCTGACCCAGATGGCATTCATCCCCGTATCTTAGTTGAATGTGCTGAACAACTATGTGGCCCATTGTCCTTCCTATGTACTCTATCTATGGAAAAGGGTGTTCTTCCAAGTGACTGGAAGACGGGGAACAATTCGGCTATTTTTAAGAAGGGAAACCGACATGCTGCATACAACTATCGGCCTGTAAGTCCTACATGCATTGTTTGCAAACTGATTGAATCTGTGGTCCGGGACAAACTTATGCACCATCTGATCAGTAACAATTTGCTCAGTGATCACCAGCATGGTTTTATGCCTGGAAGGTCTTTTGTCACCCAGCTATTGGCAGTTATGGACAACTGGACAGAAATTCTAGACACTGGCAAGCCTCTGGATGTTGTATACCTTATTTTTTCCAAGGCCTTTGATTCGGTTCCCCATAAGCGTCTCCTTAAGAAATTGGCAGCATATGGAATCCAGGGAAGACTTCTGAAATGGATCGAGGCATTTTTAGCTGACAGATGGCAAAGGGTTGTAGTAAGCGGATAAAAATCACAATGGAGTCGAGTTACTAGTGGAGTTCCACAGGGTAGTGTACTTGGCCCCTTGCTCTTCCTGGTATATCAATGACTTACCAGAAATGGTTAAATCATCAATTAAAATATTTGCAGACGACACCAAAGTGTATCGCACAGTACCAACCATGCAGGAAATATATGAGCTCCAAGCAGACATCAATAGTCTAACTGTTGGTCCCAATTGTGGCAGCTGTCCTTCAACACCCAAAAATGCAAGATCATGCACCTTGGATATGCTAATATGGAACATGAATATTCTATGAACGGCGATGCCCTCGAAGCGATGCCACATGAAAAGGATCTAGGATTAGTTATTGATAATCAGCTGCAGTTTCATGTACACACACCCCAAGCTGTAGCCAAAGCATTCAAAGTGCTGGGAATGATGAAACGGTATTTGAAAACTTTAACCGGCAGACAATACCACTTCTCTTTCGATCTATTATCAGGCCAATCTTAGAATATGGTAACTGTGTCTGGGGACCAATGTACTGCGGAGACCAGGACTCAGTGGAACGAGTTTTGAGGCGAGCAACAAAGCTTGACAGATCTCTATGTGATCTCCCGTATGAACAGAGACTAGAACACCTCAACATGCCATCCATGTTCTACAGAATGCAACGAGGCGATATGATAATGGTATTTCAGATTGTCACAGGAAGAATTCAGATTCTACATGAGCAGCTGTTTGAGTTTGCTGAAAACCATGCCACACGCGGACATCACCTGAAGTTAAGAAAGCCCCCAGTGAACAGGCTGTTGAGGCAGAACTTCTTCAAGATCCGAGTAATTAACAACTGGAACAACCTCCCTGAGCAGGTCATTGGCGCTCCTTCAGTAAATGTTTTTAAGAATAGGCTCGATGAGCATTGGAAATTGCGCAAGTACTGGACAAGACACCAGTAAGACTTCAGTGAGACTTGAGCTGTAGAGAGCGGGAGTCTAAAGGCCCCAGCTGCGGACCTTCTATCCTGTACCTATTGAGTATTGAGTATTGAGTATGAAGTCATCGAAGGTGTGACGTCACTTAAGCCAATAATATTATTAAATGCCGAACAGGCCACCGGTGTCAAGTGGTGGTGCAAACCAGTGATAGGCAATTAGGGATTGATAACTCGTACTACCCGTGACACCTGTCGTACCTATAATATGTTTTTGTACTCGTCATACACCCGAGGTACCCGTCAAAAACCTACGGTGCCCGACATACACCCGTAGTACCTGTTGTGTCCCTGTGGAACACGTGATAACCCCGTTATAGCCGGCACTCACCCATTATACCCGTGGAACACCTATGGTACCCGTTATACACACGTTAAACCCGTGAAAACTCCACCCCGGGTTAGCGTATATGTTCATTGATATATGCCGTACCGTATGTCGATGACCTTCGTTTCGCAGTGATTCTGTGGTTGCTTCTCATTGGTTGTGACACTGTAGTATCCGTGGTCGGATCTGATTGGCTTTCGACTGGAGTGAAGCGATGTAAAACTCGTATCCGTAAACTGTTTTTTTATGGTAAAATATTTCTTAACACCTCCTATGTTAGTTACAGCACAAACCTTCGCCCAAAACTGCACAACCTAAAACTGTCTAAAACTATCGTATCAAATGTGTCGGAAATGTACGAATTATACACCACTCGGTAGTATCCGTAAACTCGTTTGAAAACCTTAAAATCACGTGCATCACGTGCTTATAGCAATGTGGTGCTGTAATGTAGAACTGCCGCGTTACTTTGTTAAATTCGTTCCGGATAGACAGACAGACAGACATACGCTTATCAAATAGTGATATAGATACATTTCGAGCATCATAAGGTTATTTAAATCAAACTCTTCACGCTAAAATACAAAACATCACACCCCGGTATTTGCTAACTACATAAGTATCAACACGAAAGCGCCAAGACATCGAATGCCTTGCCGACTAGACACTCGACGTGGGGACCATCTTTGCTTGGTTCATTGCCTCCCAATACATTTGGACATGTTTGCTTTCCCAGTGTCGGTGTTCCGAGGGCAGACTGGCGTATCTGAAGCAAGACATACCGTTGTGATGAAAACAATGCACAATGGTTAGAACTTACAATCTCGTTAGTCAATAGTTCAGCTATCCAAATACGAGATACATTAAAAATTCCAAGCGTGCGCGACCCCTTCGTCGGTGTGACGTCACGAAAACAGATCCCCGTGATCCGCCGCAGTCCATACCTGCCGAGCACCTCCTGCAGCAGGATCCGCTCCTCGGCGCTGATTGGCTGACGACTCATCTCCAGGTTCTGACGCACCTGCTGCCGTGACGTCACTCCCATCAGGTGTGACGTCACGCCGGGCCGGGTCAGGAAGTAGTGGAGCGCCAGCCGAGTCAGGTCACAGCCGCGCGACTGACCCGCGAACAGAAATGTGTCACAGGAAAATATGCACAATCAATTAAACGCGTCACATAACAACGCGTTGCATGATGATAAGAAAAGACAACAACGGAGATCGCTCGAATTTGTAGCTCGACGTTCAGCCCCCCTTGGCGTGCAGCCCTTTGTATGTGCAACGTAGTGCATACTCTGCATATGTAATGCATTACATTTTTCTTTAATAAGAAATCGTCAATTTGCAAGACTATTTCGATATCAACTGCAAAGTTTGGCAAACGGCGGACGGTTGGAGAAGAGTGGCTTCCGGGGTCAGGTCGGAGAGTGAGACGCCGACGCCGAGACCATCTGGCAGGCGACAAACACTGCTTGTTTGATGCTGCTCATTGACCTGCTCACTGACCTGCTCACTGACCTGCTCACTGACCTGCTCACTGATCTGCTCACTGACCTGCTCACTGACTCCTTGTTTTTCCCCGGACATGTGCAGGGAGTCGCTGTTAGCGCACACCCGGCTCATTTAATGGCGTCGTTGTCACAGTCGTGCGACACCATTAACCCGCCATTGACGGGGGGGGGGGGGGCGTTTAACGCCCCCTGATGAATTTCCTTTATAGCTCAAAAACCAATATCCCATCAAGGTGAAACTTCGGGTACCTTCTTCTAAATTATATTTACGTCTTCTGTGACAAAATCAAGCAATTTTGTCGAAACAGTTTTGAGTTATAGCGAATTTACTGATGTCACTGCACACGAGTTTTACACCAAAATCAGCTAAAATGTAACAGACCGTACAAATGCCATATTTTAAGCAAAATTCCAACCAAAACGTCAGAAGATAGAAAATCGCAAGGGCTACAACATGGCTTTCTCCGAGTTTTGACATTTTTTTTTATAATTGTTTTTTTGTTGACAATTCCTACAAAAAAAACATTTTTTTGTCTCAAAGATATTTAAAAATCCGGAATATATGTCAGAGAACCACATATGGGAAACTACCATACCAAATTTCAGAATGATATTACCATTTTTGACTGACTTATGGCATGTAAAGTATGGGTAACTCATGACAACTTATTTATAAATTGCGCTGTTTGGCCTTTATTGACCAGATACAGACAAATAAATGGCACCACCGTATTTCTGAGACAACACTGGTCTAGAAAAATTCCTTTTTCTATTTATATTTATCAATTACATTTTTTGACCTTCTTGACCTGAACGTGACATTAACTTCACATAAATGAAAGCAGGTGGTAAAATGACTATCACTATCTAATTATACGTGGAAAATAAGCCATACAACATGTGTAACATGACTTTCGTAGATATTTTGTGCATAGTGACCTTTTGTGACCTGACATTGACCTTGACCTTGGCCAACAATCTCACTTTAGCTCATGCGAGATGTATATCATACCTTTGGCAGTATTTTGGGTGATCATGGTCTTAATCGAATGCTTTGGATGGAAAGTATGGCTCATAAACTCAAATACGCCGATTTTGGCCTTTGACCTGACCGTGACCTGACATTTTACCTCACTTTGACATGTTTAGTATGCTTTAGATGTGTCTCATTGAGAGCTTTCGATTGCTGCCTTGCGCGTCTCGCTGCGATCATTGGTTCGGAAGATAACCAGGGGGGCGTTTAACGCCCCCCACACACCCCAGTCAATGGTGTTCTGCTGAGACCCCAGTCAATGTCGGGTTAAAGGGAATAGGTCACCTACCATGCAAAAGTCTTGAAATTTGGCTATACGAAGTATTTTGAGCTGAAAAAAATGGGAAAAAATGTTTTGGACGATAG
>JAXIVJ010005612.1:27500-72666 GCA_036785665.1 Chirona hameri
GTTTGAGGTCGTCGCTGGCCTGGTGCCAGGACGGGGGACCGACGGGGGACAGCAGGCCCATGGACGTGGCTCCGGCGTCGATCACAGCAATGTTCCGCTCCCTGAGGAGGTGCAGCAAAATACGGTGAACGCCGCAATACTGACGCCGTTCAATGTCAACATATCCACATTGTTACAAATTGACACTGGTTTGATATGCGATGCGTCACGTTTCAATTTGTTATGTTACTTCCAGTTGTAAATGTGTTTGCAAGAGGCTTTATTTGCCCATTTAATCAATGTCAGGAAGTACCTATAGGTCTTTATTAGTATAGCGGACTTATCGATGCTGTAGAATGTGTTGCTGATGCTCACTGGAAAAATGGTATGAACGACACCAGGGTATCGTCGTGAAGATTGTTCCGACTGTAGGATAGAATCGAATCGATTTTGATCTTGCTTCGTTTGACGACTTCTTTCAACGTGCTCACGGGATAACCTGAAAAGACAGTCATGTTTGTTCCAAAAAGGCCACCAGACGTGCTTTGGCTCGATATAAAGCGGTCTACGCTTACGGTATCAAGGTAAGTTAGGTCAGGGTTTGGCCCGATATAAAGAGGTCTACGCTTACGGTATGAGGGTAAGTTAGGTCAGGGTTTGGCCCGATATAAAGAGGTCTACGCTTACGGTATCAGGGTAAGTTAGGTCAGGGTCTGGCCCGATATAGTGGTCTACGTTTACGGTATCAGGGTAAGTTAGGTCAGGTTTAGGCCCGATACAGAGTGGTCTACGTTTACGGTATCAGGGTAAGTTGGGTCAGGGTTTGGTCCGATATAGAGTGGTCTACGTTTACGGTATCAGAGTAAGTTAGGTCAGGGTTTGGTCCGATATAGAGTGGTCTACGTTTACGGTATCAGGGTAAGTTAGGTCAGGGTTTGGCTTGATATAGAGGTCTACGTTTACGGTATCAGGGTAAGTTAGGTCAGGGTTTGGCCCGATATAGAGGTCTACGTTTACGGTATCAGGGTAAGTTAGGTCAGGGTTTGGCTTGATATAGAGTGGTCTATGCTTACGGTATCGACAGGGTAAGTTAGGTCAGGGTTTGGCCCGAAATAGTGGCCTACGTTTACGGTATCAGGGTAAGTTAGGTCAGGGTTTGGCCCGATATATAGTGGTCTACGTTTACGGTATCAAGGTAAGTTAGGTCAGGGTTTGGCCCGATATAAAGTGGTCTACGCTTACGGTATCGAGGTAAGTTAGGTCAGGGTTTGGCCCGATATAGAGGTCTACACTTACGGTATCAAGGTAAGTTAGGTCAGGGTTTGGTCCAATATAAGGTGGTCTACGTTTACGGTATCGAGGTAAGTTAGGTCAGGGTTTGGTCCGATATAAGGTGGTCTACGTTTACGGTATCGAAGTAAGTTTGGTCAGGGTTTGGTCCGATATAAGGTGGTCTACGTTTACGGTATCGAGGTAAGTTAGGTCGGGGTTTGGCCCGAAATAGAGGTCTACGCTTACGGTATCAAGGTAAGTTAGGTCAGCCGTCAGGTCACGTACAGAACATTGAGTCAGATTGTGTCATGTATATTGTATAGTAGTGATTCGGTACAGCGTACCTTTATATAATTTAACCACAGCTGCACACGCTGGTACGCTGAATAGCACACCTGTGACACCGATGCAGCGGGCTAAGCCTTGCTGGCGCAGCTCATCCAGCGCCGGCAGCGTCTCGCTCACGACGGTCTCCAAGTCAGCGCAGAACTCAAGGTCGTGGACTTGCAACAGGTCGATCGTGGAGAGTCCCAGCAGCTTCAGACTGTGCTCCACGCTGCTGCGGACCCGCTCGGCGCTGAAGTCAAACATGCGCTCCGGCTGCAGCTCGTACCGGCCCACTTTGTCCGCCAGGTAGAACGCCTGGCGCGGCACGTCCCGTACCGCCTTTAGACACCAGAGGTCAGGTCAGGTCAGCCGTCAGGTTGGGTCACGTCAGGTCAGGTCAGGTCAGGTCAGGTCAGGTCAGGTCAGGTTGGATCACGTCACGTCAGGTCAGGTCAGGTCAGGTCAGGTCAGGTCACGACACATCACGTCACGTCACGCCACGTCACGTCACGTCACGTCACGTCACGTCACATCACGTCACGTCACGTCAGATCAGGTCAGGTCAGGTCAGGTTACGTCAGGTCAAGTCACGTCAGATCAGGTCAGGTCAGGTCAGGTCAGGTCAGGTGAGCACGTATACCTTGGTAGGTGACTAAGTACATGACTAAGTGCACATACTGCGTGCATATATGCATTCTGCTAAACGGAGAGCATAACTCATCTAGACATCCTTCTAGATAGTGTTAAAACATTGAAATCAAATCCGAAAAAAACAACGATTTTTGAACGTCTTGCCCTGTTGTGTACTCAACCCAGGGCAGTATACTCCAACCCGATCTGCTGCAGAGGTGACTGTGCTGTGACGCCGTGTGTCTGCCCTGACCTCGCCGATGAACTGCTCACTCCTGCCCTGGCCGTACCAGGGAGACGTATCGATCAGGTTCACCCCGGACCGGAGCGCCAGGTCGACGGCCTTCATGGCCTCCTGCCGGTCAAACTCTCCGTACAGACTGCCCAGGGGAGCACCGCCGATACTCAGTTCAGAGATGTGCAGAGCTACGGCGAGACACGAGGTGTATCAGAGGCGTCATGGAGGTCATGAGGTCACGAGGGGAACGAGGGGAACGAGGGGAACGAGGGGAACGAGGGGAACGAGGGGAACGAGGGGTACACACACACATACACACACACACACACACACACACACACACACACACACACACACACACACACACACACACACGCACGCACGCACGCACACACACACACACACACACACACACACACACACACACACACACACACACACACACACACATCAGAGGGTTACGGGGTTCTCCCTTCTTGAGTCTTTTGGGATACTTTGACCCACCCAGCAGCAGCCGTCGACCAGGACCCAACGAATCTTCCCAGTCTGGACTATCCCGGACCGACAAGCAGACGCCTCGTTTGGGTGAAGATTGATTGTGCTGGCGATTGTTAACCCGCGCACTGCAGGGGGGTTGATTTCCGCCCCCCCTCAGGTTTTTCAAAGATAGCGAAAAAACGGCGGTGCGCAGCGCCGCCGGGTTTTGATACACCTGTTAGAACATCAATTGCGCACACTTTGAGAACAAAAATATGCTCGGGTCATCTCAGGTCAGGTCACCAGACCAGGTCAAGTGACCCCACCACCAAAAATGTTTGCAGTTGTGCCAAAGCCAGAGTTTTTCACCGATCAGGTTGAACTTACAGGATGTCATGAGGGCATCAGTACTTACAATTCGTATAACTCGGAATTTTGATATCGGTGACCTAAGGTCAGGTCAATTTCGTAACCTCCCCATAATAAGTCAATGGGGAAATATACAAATGCTTCCTATTTCAAGGATATGCATGGTACTAGTCCAATTACTTCTGGATCATGTTATTATAGGATATTATTGATGATCCAAGTGTAAGTTTTGTTCAGTGACCCCTATTGGGTCATTTGAGGTCATACGAGGTCACCATCACTTTGTCAATAACTCTCGACATAATGAAGATACAGAAGTAAAACAGACATCAATGTGTTTTTCTCGTCGAGACACGTCTTCCCATATGCAACATGCCCTACTTGGGTCACCATTTGACCTTGACCTTAGGTCAAATTGTTAAGTTGACTTAACAAGGTCACCATATACATCATTCAAAGTGCCTTGACAAGATAAACACAATGGCGTAAACAGTTTTCAGTTATCTTTATTAAGTAAAAAGTTAATAGCAAAAAACTATTTAGCAAAAAAACTGCATTTTTTCTTTTTGACCTCTGGAACCTCAAATATTGACCTGAGATCAAATCTGAGCACACCTTAGCGATTACAAATTTCACTGGCCGGCGTTTTCTTTTTTCCGTTTGTTTCTAACTATCATCGTTTCTGAGAGCCCTAAAAGCGGGCCCCTTGTGAGCGGGCCCCCACCCGTTTTTAGAAAACTTCGCGGATTTCGGTCACTTGTTTTTGAGTGGGCCCCCTACAGCATGGGACCTGAGACATTATAATTTTCTTGTCAATGTCGTGTAAGGTGACTGCGTGTGCTACTGATGTGCGAATTTTAGGTGCGTGTGCTACTGATGTGCGGTACAACTGTCGAGAGTAAATTTGACGAAATGAGGTAAATGACAACACAAATTATATTTTACAGGTTAGGCAGGTTAGGCAGGTAAATGACAACAACAATTATATTTTACAGGTTAGGGAGGTTAGGCAGTCCGATCCCCGGTAGTTATGTCATCATCATCATCGTTGGGGTTTTAGGGCGCCTCGACTACGTCATTCGCGACCACCATCATGTTGCCACAAGTTGCCATAAACCATTTCCTGAAGCAACAATGGTTAATGTAAAAATACGTATCAATATCAAATACGCCCGTATCAAGAATTTGCAAGGATCGGGCCCTGTTGTGACCGGGCCTTCATTTTGACCGGGCCCTATATCACGTCTTTCCCAGCACCGGGCCCCTGCCTCGATCGGGCCTGACCGAGACCGGCCCCTACCAGAAACGGGCCCGCATCAAGAATATGCAAGGACCGGGCCCTGTTGTGACCGGGCCCATATCACGCCTTTGTCAGCACCGGGCCCCTGCCTCGATCGGGCCTGACCAAGACCGGGCCCCTACCAAAAACGGGCCCGTATCAAGAATATGCGAGGACCGGGTCCTGTTATGACCGGGCCCACGTCCTGACCGGGCCCCATGCCACGCCTTTGCCAGCACCGGCCCCTGCCTCGTTCAGGCCTGACCAAGACCGGGCCCCTACCAGAAACGGGCCCGTATCAAGAATATGCAAGGACCGGGCCCTGTTGTGACCGGGCCCAATATCACGCCTTTGCCAGCACCGGGCCCCTGCCTCGATCAGGCCTGACCAAGACCGGGCCCCTACCAGAAACGGGCCCGTATCAAGAATATGCGAGGACCGGACCCTGTTGTGACCGGACCCTCGTCCTGACCGGGCCCCATATCACGCCTTTGCCAGCACCGTGACCCTGCCTCTATCGGGCCTGACCAAGACCGGACCCCTACCAGAAACGGGCCCGCATCAATAATGTTCAAGTACCGGGCTCTCGTTCTGACCGGGCCCCATATCACGCCTTTGCCAGCACCGGGCCCCTGCCTCGATCAGGCCTGACCAAGACCGGGCCCCTACCAGAAACGGGCCCGTGTCAAGAATATGCGAGGACCGGGCCCTGTTGTGACCGGGCCCCATCATCCCATGCCACGCCTTTGCCAGCACCGGGCCCCTACCTCGATCGGGCCTGACCAAGACCGGAAATATCGGCGACCTTTCTGGCGCGAATGGGGTGAAAATATGTAAAACGGTCAGAAAAGGCCAGGAAGGGACAAAGTGTCGAATATGGAGACAGTGTCGAATATGGGGTTGTTCCAGCTCCCTCACCCGGATTAGGTTGAGACCTTATTTTCTCCACCGGCCGTTCCCGCGCCTCAACTAAAATCGGTTGAGCCTCCACCAACCTCAACCGGATGAGCAAAATCTCAACCACTCGTCGAGCTGATGAGATCGGGCAAAGTCGGTTTACGGCAGCTATGGCGCACCAGTGTCAAACTTTTGTAAACATTTTTCGGCGCCATTCGCGAAGAGCATTGTGGACAGCTTTTGCATGGATTCCATTGTTGTTTAGATCTATGTTAAACGCACGGTGGATAAAAATGCCTCAACAAATTTGACACGCACGGTAAAACGCAAAACTGCGAAGAATAAAATAATGTCTATATTAACCCTCGCCCTACGGGGGGGGGGGGGGGGGGCTGACAGCCCCCCTGAGGTTTTTCTTGAATAACTTTTTGCACATGTGGTGTATCTTGCTGAAATGTTTGGTAGCTGAGTTTACAACAATTATACGTGGGCTGTAAAAATGTAATTGAAATTGGTTGAGTATTTTGGGAGATAACCATGTTTTGATGACGTCATGTTGGTAAAAAAGAGAAATATTTGAAAAAGCGTAGAAAACAGAGTTTTAAAGCAAATTGCAAACGCAATTCACCAAAGATACAAAATGGCATTCTCTTTAAAATGGCAATCTCGGATTTTCACAATTCTGGGGTTTTGACCCCTAAAATAAAAAAAACTTTTTTGGGGGAAAAATCCCCATCAAATCAAAATTTTCAAAGATATTAGAAAAAACGGAATATGTGTGAGAGAACTGAGTATGGACAATACCCGTACCAAATTTGAAAGCAATATATTCATTTTTGACTGAGTGAATGCTCTCTAAGTGTAAGAAACTGATGACGTCATTTTTTAAAATAACTTTTTTGACTTTTTTTGACAAGATACGAACAAATAATTACCTTTTTTGTATTTCTAAGCCAAAACTGGTCTAGGAACATGCCTTTTTATTTACATTTATCAATTTCTAATTTTGAGGTTTTCTGAAGAGCAAAATCGCTGTTCTGGACGTGGTAAATCCGAGGTCATTCACCTGACCTGGAAGGTCACCCGTTGACCTGAAACCTAAAAATCGCATAGTGTTAGATTCCTCTCATGACGGGCACCATGCTGGTTCTTACCGCATTGTTCTACGTTGCTTGGTTTGGAAGTTAACCCGCGAGTTACTGGGGTATATTTCATAACGCGACTTACTGGGGGGGGGGGGGGGGGGCTATTTTTTGCCCCCCCCCCCCCTCTGATCTCCGGAACTACTGGACCGAATGCAAAAATTCAAACGGCATTCGATAGCCCTGGGCAATTTATCGAGGGAAACATAATATTGTTGACCTCGGGGTCACCGATGACGTCACAGGTCAGGTCAAGTACAAAATGTTTGACCGTGTCAAAAGGTCTCTATGGATGGAATTGCCGCGCAAAATTGCGATATTAAACGCATAAACTGTTGATAAATCGGTATGATTTGTGTGTCTGACACTTCTAAGTACCTTTCTAAGCTGCTTATGACCTTGGGTCAGGACAAGGTTATCCGAGGTCACGAGGTCAAACTGCAGATTACGGTCATTAGGCGTTGTAACACATGTTTATGGGTTTGTTTTTCGTCTAGAACGCGAAAAATGACCTTAGAACATTGTTTGTTCCATATAAATAGAAGTAAAAAGCAAAAATGGAAATGCGTTTTTTGTCATAGTAATGCTGTGAGAAGTGGTCGATTTTTGTCATTTAAAGATCATAACTCAGTCAATTTTAAAGATATCGACTTTAAATTTGGTACACATATTCACCGCATACGTCTCGATCAAATATATTCCGGTTTTGGATAATTCTGATTTTTTCTTGAAAATTTTGTAAAAACAAAAAAAAAATGTCTTTGGATTTCTCAAAAGTTTGAATAAAAAAAAACTAAAAAATTCGAGAGAGCAGTTTGATAGCCCGGTCTATTGTCAGTAATTTGATTTAATACAATTTAGTTTATCTTAAATATCGTACCTTTGACAGCGTTTTCCGCAAACCATTATTTTGCAACAAAAACCGAAGAACATGACGTCACTCTGACGTCATTCCCAGTTGACCTATCATAGCCTCATATTTTTCATTTTGCCAACATGTGTAGAATTGATGTGGGAGAAGTTACTGCAAGTTTGGTGACGATATGGGTGTTCGTTTAAGAGTTATTGCAAAATAACGGGAGGGGGGGGGGGGGGGGCAAAAAATAGCCCCCCCCAGTAACTCGCGGGTTAACAGGGGGGGGGGGTCTGTCAGGCCCCCCCGTAGGGCGAAGGTGAAAAAGCTCCCGTAGGGCGAGGGTTAAGGCGGCCGCACACTGCGTCATTCGGCGCGCGATATCGCAGAATAAAACTGGTCTGGACGAGCTTTATCTGTGCTAAACACCGCGGAACCGCAGAATGTTGCAGTGATATCGCTCGCCGAATCGCCCAGTGTGCGGCTCGCATTACAGCGGAGACCGTGACCGTGACCGTGAATTCGCACCCAAACAAATGATGGCCAACAACTGATAATTCCACCGAGTCTCTACCGCTCGTTCCCGCGCGCCGCTCCACCGCACCTCCACCGGACATGCCTCAACCTATTCCGGGTAAGGGCGGGTGAGGGCACTGGAACAGTCTTCTCCTGTGCTGAGCCCTGTTCGGCTGCCGGCTCTCACGTTAGCCAGTGCTAGTGGGCTCGCAGGTTGCCTAGCAACGTGCGATTCACCAATCAGGAGCGAGCAAATGATTACGTCACGCGCACATTTTCATGTACGCGTGCCCCCTTACGTGACGTCACGTGCTCGCGCGCGAGCGGCATTCCAGCGATTGAAAAAGAGCACTAGCATGGCTTGCTAACGGGTCGCCCGAGGTGTTTACACAAGACGGCGGAGAGGAGCGGGGACGCATTTCGGGGTGTTATTGATGGGGGGGGGGGGGGGGGGGAGGGGACCGCGCCGACTCGTCGACCCGAGCTATTGTCCGCATGTCCAGTTCCACTGAAACGGAGTAGCTCAAAGCCAGAGTCGGGAAAAAGGTTGACATGGTCAATTCCGCGGGACGGGATACCGCGCCGCAGCCAAAGCCAGAGCCGGATCAGTGACCGCTGGACAGGGCTTTTCCGTTGTTGCCATTTAGTGTCGTTGCTGCCAGACCTAGTGACATTCCAACTTTGGGAGAAATCGCCAATCACAAACTTTCCTGACCTTTCCTGTCCTGCCCGTTGTTGACCGGTGGCGGTGGACACTGGGCAAGACAAAAGAGCGCATGTGACTTTTGACTAACTGCTTTAAATGTCCAAAATGTTTCGAATCTGACGATGCCGTAACGGTGAAAGCTAATTCCTTATTGTCTCGCCTTTTATATATAAAATAAACATTATTGCCATGTTATTGATCATCCCCGTTTACTTATTCATATTTTTAATTTCCCAAAATGTGATTTTCGAAGTAGAAAAAGTGGTTATTTCACTTTTAAATTGAGATGCGATCAATAATTTGATACCATACATGTGTAATAAAATAATGCAGATAAATAAATCAAAAGGTCATTATTTCAATTTCCCTTTAACCCGCGCACTGCAGGGGGGGGGGTTGATTTCCGCCCCCTCAGGTTTTTCGCAGATAGCGAAAAACGGCGGCGCGCAGCGCCACCGGGTTTTAACACACCTATTAGGACATCAATTGCGCACACTTAAAAGAAATCACCTCGGGTCATCTCAGATCAGGTCACCAGAGCCAGGTCAAGTGAACCAACCTCCAATTTTTTTTTTGCAGTTGTGCCAAAGCCAGAGTTTCTCACCGATCAGTTTGAAACTTACAGAGTGTCATGGGGGCATAAGTACTTACAATTCGAATATCTCGGAATTTTGATTTCGGTGACCTAAGGTTAGGTCAATTTCGTAACCTCCCCATTATAAGTCTAAGGGGAAATATTACAATGCTTTCTATTCTAAGGAGACACAAGATAGCAGACTAATTACTTCTGGATCAACTTATTATAGGATATTCTTGATGATCAAAGTGTAAGTTTTGTTCAGTGACCCCTAGGGGTCATTTGAGGTCATCCGAGGTCACCATCACTTTTTTTGGTCAATAACTCCCGACATAATGAAGATAGAGAAGTGAAACAGACATAAATGTGTTTGTCTCGTCGAGACACGTCTTCCCATATGCAACATACCCTACTTGAGTCACCACTTGACCTTGACCTAAGGTCAAATTTGTATGTTGATCTAACAAGGTCACCATGTATATCATTCAAAGCGCCTGGACGAGATAAACACAATGGCGTAAACAATCTTCCGTTATCTTTATTAAGTAAAAAGTTAATAACGATTTTTTTTGAAAAAAATAAATAAAAATTATCTTCTTTTTTGATCTCTGGAGCCTCAATATTGACCTGAGATCAAATTTGAGGACACTATGTCGATTGCAAATTTCACTGGCTGGCGATTGATTTTTCCGTTTGTTTCTAACTAGCATAGTTTCCGAGATATATGGGACTTTCTGGAGCGAAGTCCTAAAACAGGAAAAAATGGAAAATTTGACATTTGATGACCTCTGGTCACCTCAATTTTGACCTGACCTAAAAAAATACTGAAATACTTTCGATAGAACTTGTATCAAGCTATCAAATGTCGTTTCCTTCTGGTCGATACGTGGCGTGGTTTTCGAGATCTCACGGGGGGGGGGCGGAAATCAACCCCCCCCCCTGCAGTTCGTGTTCGGTACAAACCCCCTGCAGTGCGCGGGATAAGAAGATTAGAGACAAAATAAAACATAAGCATAAAATCCTCCTTTCGAATTTTGATCAGACCGCCCATTGCCTGTATAGTGTACAGTGGACGTATATCCTTCAGACTCACCAGTGTTCCCGAGTCTGTTATACTTCATTTTCCTGACGGCCTGCTCGTCATGGTACCCAGCCACAAAGGTCTCCTGCACGAGTTCCGACATGTTGACCTCCCAGATTACCTTCAGTGTTTGTGGAGCGTCATGGGTGTCTGGAACAGTGCCGCTGCTTAGATGAAAACAGATCGAACACCGACGGTGTTAGTTGTGCGTGATTGTTTTATTCAATTGTTCAATCCATGCATTTGTTCAGTTACTGTAAGCCGCTTTGCTCATACAACTAAACGAAGTTTAACAAGTGATTTAATCAATAGAAATAACATGTAACGCTTACAAATACAACGTTTTATTTTATTTAATCACGCCGCACGTCGGTACCGTAGTACCGTATTTCGATGGCATGATGCAGTAGGTACTTATCTTGGTACCGGAATACCGTACCTCAGTACCGAACACTGGTGTAAGCTGTGCAGAGAGGTATCTCCTCAGGCTGTCTCCCGCCTGCCCGCACTGAACACCCCGTCACGACTGGAGCGTCAGACCTACGCACTCCGCCCAAGGAGTGCCGGGCGGTGCTGTGTTTATACCCGAGGTCAAGGTATGACGGCCGTCACACAGCCAGACAGATACAGACGCATACAGACAGCCAGACAGATACAGACGCAGGGGTGTAGTTTCGCAAAATCAGTTGGGCTGGGGGTCGGGGGCTCAACTCAGGTTCAGGCACGCAGCCAGGATTCTTATCGGGGGGGGGGGGGGGCACGTCAGTAGTAGAATACAATTTTGCTCCTCAGCCAGGGGGGGGGGGGGGATCGGGTCGTCAGCAGTTCGCATTTTATCTAGTGTACTTTTTTTTGCTCAGGCGGGGGGGGGGGGGGGGGGGGCATGGCCCCGTGCCCCCCTCCTTGGCTACGTCCCTGCTCAGATTCAACCAGAGGTGGATTTAGGTTTCTAGTTTGGTTTCGTGTTTCGAATTTCGCTACACATTTCGCAAAAAGAGCGTCATACTCCCACATGAGGGCGCCGTCAGCGAAAGTTGTTGAGCGGGGGAGTGGTAAATAGTACGAGTACTTTTAAAATCATGTCTTGGGTGGGTGGGGGTAAAACATACATTTGCCTACCAATGTTTCGTTTGATGGGGGCAATTGCCCATTTTTCCCAACCGTTGATCCGCAACGGTTCAACCTAGCGTACCAAAAATTTGTCTTATCAGATTGGGTCATCAACAACTAACGATCTAGTCTTAGGTGTCAGACAATATCTCATTAGTTTTGATTTGTCCAATGTTTCTTTTTTTGCTTATATTTATTGCTGGAGCCACGGACAACAGCCAAATCGCTGATTTTCGACGCGATAATGTTAATGACTATATTTATTTTACGAAACGTCGCACTTTCCTTCAGAATCGCACGTCGCACTATTCCTTCAGCGCGACCATTTCCTTCAGAAATGGTCGCGCCCCAACAATCATCGTCAATTTCGGCAGTATAATTCAGCTCAACTAAGCCACCCTATGCAAAATGTATGTGCAGTTTTGTGGTTTTCTCGCCTTTGGGAACATTTTGCCATCTCAAATTTTCATCATCACGCAAAATAAAAATAGCAAAATACGCAAAAATTAGGGGGACCATGCCCCCGCCCCCCTCGTCAGTGGCGGCGGATCGTATTTTCGGATGGGGCAAAGCAATCTACAGGGCCCCCGAAGCGTTAGGGCCCCTTTGAAGGACTGACTTTGCCTGTTACTGAGCAGAGGAGATGTAAATTGGCGACCGAGTGCACTCTTGGGCCGATCGAAGACCCTCGTCCTCGAGTCGACTGAAGACCACTCAAGCCGACCAAGGGCCCTTCATACCGATTGAAGGCTTCCTCAGGTGCACCGAAGGCACCTCAGGCCCGACCGATATCCCCTCAGACCGATTGAGGGCCCATCAGGCTGGTTGAGAGACATCTCAGGCCGACTGAGCCCCCCCTAAGGCCGACTGAGGGGCCTCTCAAGCCGGCCGAGGATCCTCTCAGGCCGACTAAGCGCCCCCTCAGGCCATCCGAGGGTCATCCCAGGACGATCAATGGTCCCTCAGAGAGACTGAGGGCCCCGGGCCATCCGAGGGCTATCCTAGGACAACCAAGGACCCCTTAGACCAACTGAGGGCCACTTCAGACTGACTGAGGGCCCCTCAGACTGACCGAGGCCCCTCAGACTGACTGAGGGCCCTCAGACCGAAGGCCACTCAGGCTGACTACAGGCCCCTCAGACCATCCGAGGGCTCTCCTAGGACAACCAAGGGTCCCTCAAGCTGACTCAAGGCCCTCAGTCCATCTGAGGGCTATCCTAGGACAACCAAGGACCTTTCAGACCGACTGAGGGCCATATCAGACTGACTGAGGGCCCCTTCAGGCTGACTGAATGTCACTCAGACCGACTGAGGGCCCCTCAGGCCGACCGAGTGCCCCCTCAGGCGACTGAGGGCCTCCTCAGGCCCCGACTGAGGGCTCCCTAAAGCTTGCTGAGGGCCCACTCAGGCCGACTGAGTGCCCCTCAGGCCGACCGAGAGCCCCCTCGGGCAGAATGAGAGCCATCAGGCCGACTGAGAGCCCTACGGAGAGGCAAAGGGCCATCTGAGGCCGACTGAGAGGCCCATGGGGCAGACTGATGGCCCCTCAGGCCGACTGAGGTCCCCATAGGGCGGCTGAGGGCCATCTCAGGCCGACTGAGGGCCCCCAACGGCTGACTGAGTGCCCCCTCACGCCGACCGAGGGCTCCTCAGGCAGACCGAGAGCCCCTTCAGACTGACCGAGAGCTCACTGGGAACTGCGAGGTCCGGCCGAGGGTTCCCCCAGGCTGTTCGAGTGCACCTTGATGGCTCTCGGGTCAATTTCTTTTCTCGGTCAAAAATAAAAAGCAATATTTCCACAATATTTTCCTCATTGCAAATTTATGGGGAGCAAACACATAAGTATATTTGCTCCCAAACTTCTTGACTGGGGGGGGGGGGGGGGGGGGGGGCTACCCTGCCCCCTCTTCTGCCGCCCCTGCCCCCTCCCCCCGTTCCTATGCCTATGGTTTGCCTTTGCACATCTGACATCTGCCATGCTTTCCAGAGATGAGGACAAACGAAAAACGGTGGCGCGAAGCGTCTCCATTTTTCTTTGCCCACCTTATACCTCATCTTTAGTCCCAACTTATTTATCTTTGAGAGAACCCCTCTTATGCAATTTTGTTCTTGAGGATTTGAGCTTTTCTCGTCTTTGGGTACATTTTACTGTATCAAATTTCCCTAGCTTAACAAAATAAATGGTTTCAACACAAATCCTGACCCAAAATCCCCTTGTCCCTGTAAGAGGCGTCTCTAAAAGTCGATGACAATGGTCCAAGGCCTGTCCTTCTATATATTACAGCTGAGATCAGAGATGTAAAAATACATATCACAATTTCCCACAAGGCAAACAAATTAGGCGAAAACCAAACGGCATTACTTTAGTAATACTAAAAGAGACAAATATGGCGCAGCTATGCCAAAAGACTGGACTACTGAAGAAGACTTATGCTCCAGCGATCATTGCCCCCTATATGTGACAATCAATGTGCCGGGCGGAGCGATCCAGCGATCATTCCCCCTATATGTGACAATCAATGTGCCGGGCGGAGCGATCCAGCGATCATTCCCCCTATATGTGACAATCAATGTGCCGGGCGGAGCGATCCAGCGATCATTCCCCCTATATGTGACAATCAATGTGCCGGGCGGAGCGATCCAGCGATCATTGCCCCCTATATGTGACAATCAATGTGCCGGGCGGAGCGATCCAGCGATCATTGCCCCTATATGTGACAATCAATGTGCCGGGCGGAGCGATCCAGCGATCATTGCCCCCTATATGTGACAATCAAGGTGCCGGGCGGAGCGATCCAGCGATCATTGCCCCCTATATGTGACAATCAATGTGCCGGGCGGAGCGATCCAGCGATCATTCCCCCTATATGTGACAATCAATGTGCCGGGCGGAGCGATCCAGCGATCATTGCCCCCTATATGTGACAATCAATGTGCCGGGCGGAGCGAGTGGGCCTGATTTACCACCAATATTTACGGGTTGGAACACTAACAAGACAAACTGGCTAGAGTTTCGCCAAAAATGTGATTTCAGTTTCAATGCTGAATATGGAATTGAAAACTGTGACACCATAACTAATAACATGGTTGAGAATACAAACAAATACATACCAGCTAGGAATGGAAACTCAAAGTACAAATGTCCATGGTGGACGGCTGTATGTCGAGAGGCGCTGCGGGCCAGGAGGAGAGCGCAAAATCGAGTAAGAAGAAACCCACACTCCATCTTTCTAAGTATGGAATATAGGAAGGAAAGGGCGAGGGCACGTCGCATTATTAGAGGAAAGGGCGAGGGCACGTCGCATTATTAGAGGAAAGGGCGAGGGCACGTCGCATTATTAGAGGAAAGGGCGAGGGCACGTCGCATTATTAGAGGAAAGGGCGAGGGCACGTCGCATTATTAGAGGAAAAGGCGAGGGCACGTCGCATTATTAGAGGAAAAGGCGAGGGCACGTCGCATTATTAGAGAGAAGGCGAGGGCACGTCGCATTATTAGAGAGAAGGCGAGGGCACGTCGCATTATTAGAGGAAAAGGCGAGGGCACGTCGCATTATTAGAGAGAAGGCGAGGGCACGTCGCATTATTAGAGAGAAGGCGAGGGCACGTCGCATTACTAGAGAGAAGGCGAGGGCACGTCGCATTATTAGAGGAAAAGGCGAGGGCACGTCGCATTATTAGAGGAAAAGGCGAGGGCACGTCGCATTATTAGAGGAAAAGGCGAGGGCACGTCGCATTATTAGAGGAAAGGGCGAGGGCACGTCGCATTATTAGAGGAAAAGGCGAGGGCACGTCGCATTATTAGAGGAAAAGGCGAGGGCACGTCGCATTATTAGAGAGAAGGCGAGGGCACGTCGCATTATTAGAGAGAAGGCGAGGGCACGTCGCATTATTAGAGGAAAAGGCGAGGGCACGTCGCATTATTAGAGAGAAGGCGAGGGCACGTCGCATTATTAGAGAGAAGGCGAGGGCACGTCGCATTACTAGAGAGAAGGCGAGGGCACGTCGCATTATTAGAGGAAAAGGCGAGGGCACGTCGCATTATTAGAGAGAAGGCGAGGGCACGTCGCATTATTAGAGAGAAGGCGAGGGCACGTCGCATTACTAGAGAGAAGGCGAGGGCACGTCGCATTATTAGAGGAAAGGGCGAGGGCACGTCGCATTATTAGAGGAAAGGGCGAGGGCACGTCGCATTATTAGAGGAAAGGGCGAGGGCACGTCGCATTATTAGAGGAAAGGGCGAGGGCACGTCGCATTATTAGAGGAAAAGGCGAGGGCACGTCGCATTATTAGAGGAAAAGGCGAGGGCACGTCGCATTATTAGAGAGAAGGCGAGGGCACGTCGCATTATTAGAGAGAAGGCGAGGGCACGTCGCATTATTAGAGGAAAAGGCGAGGGCACGTCGCATTATTAGAGAGAAGGCGAGGGCACGTCGCATTATTAGAGAGAAGGCGAGGGCACGTCGCATTACTAGAGAGAAGGCGAGGGCACGTCGCATTATTAGAGGAAAAGGCGAGGGCACGTCGCATTATTAGAGGAAAAGGCGAGGGCACGTCGCATTATTAGAGGAAAAGGCGAGGGCACGTCGCATTATTAGAGGAAAGGGCGAGGGCACGTCGCATTATTAGAGGAAAAGGCGAGGGCACGTCGCATTATTAGAGGAAAAGGCGAGGGCACGTCGCATTATTAGAGAGAAGGCGAGGGCACGTCGCATTATTAGAGAGAAGGCGAGGGCACGTCGCATTATTAGAGGAAAAGGCGAGGGCACGTCGCATTATTAGAGAGAAGGCGAGGGCACGTCGCATTATTAGAGAGAAGGCGAGGGCACGTCGCATTACTAGAGAGAAGGCGAGGGCACGTCGCATTATTAGAGGAAAAGGCGAGGGCACGTCGCATTATTAGAGAGAAGGCGAGGGCACGTCGCATTATTAGAGAGAAGGCGAGGGCACGTCGCATTACTAGAGAGAAGGCGAGGGCACGTCGCATTATTAGAGGAAAGGGCGAGGGCACGTCGCATTATTAGAGGAAAGGGCGAGGGCACGTCGCATTATTAGAGGAAAGGGCGAGGGCACGTCGCATTATTAGAGGAAAGGGCGAGGGCACGTCGCATTATTAGAGGAAAGGGCGAGGGCACGTCGCATTATTAGAGGAAAGGGCGAGGGCACGTCGCATTATTAGAGGAAAGGGCGAGGGCACGTCGCATTATTAGAGGAAAGGGCGAGGGCACGTCGCATTATTAGAGGAAAGGGCGAGGGCACGTCGCATTATTAGAGGAAAGGGCGAGGGCACGTCGCATTATTAGAGAGAAGGCGAGGGCACGTCGCATTATTAGAGAGAAGGCGAGGGCACGTCGCATTATTAGAGAGGCAAAGAGGAAATCATGGTTTGATTTACTTTCAGCTTTTAATCATCGCACTCCCATAAATCAACTGAGGGGATCCTGCGGAAATTCACCCACAAAGTGAAGCTGCAAAGAACATTTCCAGTGCTGATACAAAACGATGTGGTAATAGATGACCCATTGCAGGTGGCAAATAAGTTCGGAGAATGCTTTGCAGATCTAAGCTAAGAATCAAATTACAGTGACACGTTTCTACGAAACGAAACACAAATGAGAAGGAGTCTTCCAGACTTCGACTCTGGACATCGAGAGGACTATAACAGGGCCTTCTCCTTGCAGGAATTGAACAATGCTATTGCACAATGCGGATCAACATCCGTTGGTCCGGATAAGGTTCATTACGAGTTTTTCCAACACTTGGAGGAAACTCAGTTGAAAGAACTCCTAACCTTCTGCAACCACATCTGGACAAATAACTTATTCCCCGAGCCATGGAGACACTCATATGTTATCCCCATACTTAAACCAGGGAAAGATCGTAACAAAGCAAATTCGTACCGTCCCATACAACTAACCTCATGTTTATGCAAGTTATATGAAAGCATGATTGGAAAGAGATTAAGCTGGGTTTTGGAGCAATATGAATTATTATCCAAATATCATTGTGCGTTTAGGAAAAGCCGGTCGACCATCGATCACCTGTTACGATTTGAGTCTCATGTACGAGAAGGTTTCGTCCACCACAACAATACTCTGGCCGTATTTCTAGATATTAAGTCAGCATATAACATGGTGTCTCCAGTAGTGTTTTTGACAAGGATGCATCAACTGGGATTCCGAGGACACCTAATGCATTTTGTTGGGAAATATCTGACGGGCAGAACATTTCAGGTGCGATGTGGTGTTCTGTCTGATGTGTTTAGACACAACTACGAATTAGTACAAGGAGGAGTGATCTCGCCTCTCCTGTTCAACATCGCTATTGACTCGCTCTCTGACAATGTTCCCGTGGCATTTCTCATGCGATATACGCAGATGACTGCACCATATGGACACAAGGACAGGATGTTCAGACCTTATTTAATAAGATACAGCGGACGTTAAATGTAATCTTCATATGTATTTATATTCTCGTCACCAAAAACCAAAGTGATTTTATTCCGACGAGGCCTGAAGCGTATCGACGAAACACACCTCCACACACTGCTACTAGGAAATGAACAAATAACATCTACGAACTGTGTGAAGTATTTAGGTGCTATGCTAGATGCCTAGTTAAATCTAAAGGCACATGTGGACCATGTGAAAGGTAGAGCGATACTCAGAGTATCGATTCTCAAATGTATTGCGGGAAAAGGGTATGGTGCCGCCCGCACCATACTACTTAGAATATACAAGTCGCTTATACGCCCTATCATCGGCCAGGCAATCGAAATGTTCTATCACTGGAAACAATACAAAAAACGGCTTTAAAAATTGCAACTGGTGCTCTAAGAACTATCCCGGTATGGGTCTATGGCTCGTGGGAACACGGCTTTTCCCGGTGATTTTTGGTATCAATTGCAACTTTATGCCTCTTTTGGGGCATTGTTCTGGAAATTTAATTTGAATGATAACGCCATAGTTTACTTAAAATAAACAATTTCATCTTAAACTAGCTCTGGGTGGTGCTTTTTCTAAGGTACTTTCAGCTTTTTGTGAGATTCATCAATTAATCAATTAATCAAATCAAGAACATTTGGCGTCATTCGTTGCTTAAATAAATGAGTAAGGATTGATCCGGTTTTCGGAAACCAACGAAGTTACCGCTCTAAATTGGACGATTTCAGCGGGACGGAGCGACGCTGAATTAAGGCCTGTCTATGCTTTTGACATTTGATTGCATTTTTCATCATAATATTATATTTCTTTGCCATTAATATCTTCAATTTTGACCTAACTGTCAATTGCGTATTTTATTTAATCAAAGGTGATTATCTAGTATACTTTTTAGCCTCTTTTTGGGGCGTTTTCGCTATGTTTTGTAGAAGGAACTAACACAACCCAAAATTCCCAGATTTGCTCATGAATTTGAATATTCAAAGTAAATTAACGGTAAATATTGCATTGTAAGATAATATACTTATACATTAATTCATAAAGTTGAGATTGATACATAGAGTCACCGGGAGAAGCCGTGTTCTTACGAGCTTTATACCCATTTACCCCGGACGCCCCAGTCGCCCCAGTCGCCCCAATCGCCCCAAACTCCCCAAATGCCCCAATCGCCCAAGCGCAGGATCCTTCGTGAAAACAGCTATTGACACGTGTACAACGTAAGATGCGAAACTCAGATACGTAGTAAATGAGACTATCCAGAAGGCCACCCAGCCACCTGCAGCGTATATTTATTTATTTATTTATTTATACACATCATGAGGTAGCTCCGTGAAACACGGCTATTCTGCACCTCGAGTCATACAAGCATAAGCAGCGAACAATCTGGAGTCAGGCATTCACAGCAGGCGCACGATGTCACATTGTGTCACAGTATTTATGTATAGACATATCAGTCATCGTCACCAAACTGACTTCTTAAGAGCCATCTTCGCACCTCGCCTTTGAAAAGTGAGGGCTGCATATCACGCATGGCTGCTGGCAGGCCGTTGAATTTGGTCACGATAGAGTATAAAAACTGCGCTTTCCTGACTCAGATCTTATCTGAGGGGTCACAAGCTGATCCGACTGCCTAGTGGAGCGATGGTGCATGTCGTGTTGGTGATAAGACCATGGGCAAGTGTCTCTGGCTCAGATATACACCGGATCTTGTTCAGAAGTGTGAGGCCGTGATACAAAAACATATTCTCGGCTGTGAGCCATTTAAGCTCCCGTAGCACGTCACTGATGTGGTCGTACTTTCTGCGACCGGAGATGACTCGAGCTCCAAAGTTGAGTATTCGCTGAAGGCGACATAGCTGAGTTTTGTTGGTAGCTCCGTAGACGGTCACACAGTAGCGTATCAGGGAAATCACCAGCCCTTCCACAAGTCGGATCACAGTGGGCTGTGGCAGGCAATGACGACTGTGCCTGAGGCCACACAGTGTACCGGTACATCGTCGTACTAGGTCATCGATGTGAGCCGAGAACGTCATTCTCTGATCAAACACGACACCCAGATTCCGCACAGTGGGAGAACCGACGACAGTGGTTCCCATGAAATTGATGCTGACGGCCGGGAGCCGCTGAACGTTTTGACGAGAGCCGAGAACTATAAGCTGTGGTTTCTCTGCGTTAATTTGTAGGCCATTTTTGCCAAACCATCGGGAAAGCTGTAGAAGAGTTTGCTCCATTGAAGTTACAAGGGAACCAACATCGCCAGGCCTCCCAGAGATCAGAACCAACATCGCCAGGCCTCCCAGAGATCAGAACCTGGGTGTCATCCGCATATTGCACAATGTCCGCATCGTTCGCATACAGAGGTAGGTCATTGGCATAAATCGAGTACAACAGGGGTCCCAACGCTGAGCCCTGGTAGGTGCCGATGGGGTTCAGCAGCGGCCGAGAGGTAACACGCTCGCCAGGTGGCGTTCGAATACGCACTTGTTGGTAGTGATCGGCCAGATAGCTATTAAACCATCGCTCGTCTACACCGTAAAGACGCAGCTTGCTAAGAAGACGATCGTGCGGGATAACATCAAAACATTTCGACAAATCCAAAAGACAGAGAAGAGTGACGTCCATTGCAGTAAACACGTCAGTTACGGTAAGCAGTGCAGTGTCGGTGGAATGGTTCAGTCTAAAACCATGCTGACTAGGAGAAAACAGATGATGCGATGAAAAGTAATAAAAAATCTGCTCGTACACGACTCGTTCAGTGATCTTAGCGATAGTCGGTAAAATCGAAATGGGTCGGTAGTTAGAGGTTTCTGTTGATTTTGAGGATTTCTGAATAGGATGAACGATTGTCAATTTCCAAGATCTAGGGACGTGACCGGAGACGAGGCTAGTGTTAACGATGTGAGTGAGAATGTGGCACAACGATGACATACAACGCTTCACGAATCGAACGCACAGGCCGTCAGCACCACACGCCGTGCTACTGCGCATTCTCCCCACCACGCGGCGCAGGTCGCCCGGGCAGATGGGAGAGACTTGGAAGCCTCCGGTGGCGACTCGCGGCAGACGGACCGGCGGCTCCGGTCCGGCCGCGTCTACCTGACGAGCCGTCTTTGGACCCACTTCCACGAAATATTTGTTCATAGCATCCGCGTCAGCACTGGGAGTGGACCTGACAGGCCGCTTGGATGCGACTATGGGCTGCACGCTGCGCCACATGGCGCCAGGTCCGGCTTGGCGCACCCGCCGGTCCAGCTCCTCCCGCGTGTCGCGCCGGATCGCAGCCTGGACCTGACGGTTCAGGAGTTTGTAGCTCTCGCGGTCACCTTCCCGGAGTGCTGCTCGTCGCTGCGCCATGAGGTCTTTGGTAGTGTCCGTGATCGGTGGCGCAACTGGATTGCGCACTCTGAACCGCTTTTCAGGAATCAAAGTGTCTAAGATGGGCCGTGTCACCATAAGTAAATAGTCCCACTGCTCCTCCGGGCTGTCACTAGTGAACACCGGGCTCCAGTCCACTGCTGCTATCTGGCGGTCAGCCTCATCCGGGTCAAACTTAGACCAGCACCTGGTGGTGAGGGTGCACGGCTGGGGTCTGAAGTCCGACACGGACAGCATAGCACGTGACCAGTTGTGAGGGCTGTAGTCACAGTGGACAACACCGGCCCTGTCGACACTCTGGTTCGTAACGATCCACTGTACTGACACCGCGGTCCGTAGTAGCCTCTTTTACAGTGACACGTATCCTTCTGTATGCATTTACCGCCATTTAAACATCGTTCATGGCAAATACCTGTGGACAAATAGGACAGCGGTCGGTTAGCATTTTAGCAAGCCTCTGCCGGTGTCATCCGGCATCCCGTGATCACTCGACGGCGACCACAGTCTTACTCAGTCAGCACTTGGACAAGTTTGTAACTGTTATAACTGCCATGTCGGGTGCATTATCTCCGGAGTATTACAACAAGGTATGGGGAAGGTTTATCTTCACAAACAAGTCACTAATGAGCCATCGTTAACTTCCCATTTCAACGTTTCTTTTGATGTGCGTCACAGATACGTCAAAAGTGAAATATTTGTTTGCGCTGTACTGCTGCTTAAATCATAATTCACCAAACGAGAATCATGTTTATCACTTTATCACTCCCTTACGTTAGGTTTCGTAGAAAGAGAGGCCCAGCGTCCCTGCCAGTAGCCAGCCGACCCCCCTCCCCCTCCCCCGTTCCCACCAGCCGACCTGCACAGCGCGTCGCCGCGCCGATGCGGCGGCACCCCTGATCGACTCACCTCCTTCGCAGTGCGGCCCCTGGTAGCCGGGCAGGCACTCACACTTGCCCGGCTTGACGCACGTGCCACCGTTCATACACTGCGGGTAGCAGAGCGCCATGTTGCAGTACTTGCCCATGTAGCCGAGCGGACACTGACACTGGCCGTCGACGCTGCAGAAGCCGCCGTTGCCGCAGCGTTTGTCACACTCGGGGTCTGGTCCTGACGGCACACGGTGTAATCAGGACCGAGTGCGCCGCCGCCGCCGCCGCCGCAGCGCAGCGCAGGGCAGCGCAGGGCAGCGCAGGGCAGCGCAGGGCAGGGCAGCGCAGGGCAGCGCAGCGCAGCGCAGCGCAGCGCAGCGTCTAACCAGCGGCGCGGAGGTGCGGTAAGTACTGAGGATGTGTCGACAATGTAACAACAAAATTAGCCTGATTGCACGAAAGGTCCGTTAATTTTGACAGAAACCAACACTGACTTTTAATACAAAAGATAGGCATCAACACATGAATACCGAGCGGATCGAGGTCTTCCGTCAACTCAAGGGGGAAATATATGAATGAGCGGCCCGACCGTACCTACGGATTTCAGAAGCTGATTTATTTGCAACGACTCGATGCTAGGGACGGCGACCGGGTTCGTCATCCCTGGCGTGTTCTGTTTAACTCAAAGCAATGCTTAAAGTGTCTCTCACATTGGAAGATAACGCTTTAGAACCACCTGTTCGGTTCCCGACCCAATAGGTATGGTCGTTTTACTGGTACTAAGAATATGTAGGTATCATCGATAATACCCCATTAAAGTCGAAATTATTCTTCGAAGACCTGCTACCTATAATAGATGTGGTAAAGCATGGTTTGATAATTCGAATGTAAGTGGCAATGGCAGAAACATAAACTCCGTCAGGGATTTACGTCTAACCCATATGGAAACACATGTTTAATGGAATGTATATGTGCCGGGAGCTATACTTGTCAAAGGGCATAAGAATAAATGCTGACCCGAACAAAAAAAACTATCCCGGTGAAGGCTTTACAGGTCGATACAAATGTGCCCCCACTGACCATAAGACGTATGGAATTGATGACGCGGCACTACTTAAAAGTAACTGCTGATGATAAACACCCATGTCACAATCTGATTGATTATCAGGAACATGAACATGTCTTCCTGAATCTGTCAGAACGATATCTAAGGAGAATATCAGGTTTTCCAATGGCACACCGTATCAAACATATGTTTGAACAGATGGGGTATGAACCTCCTGCAGTGGTGGGGAAAATAGGAGGAACCATATCACCATGGACCTTGCATAAAATCGAAACAAAGATGCTCCTGACGCAAGACAAACGACAAATGACAGCGACAGACATACACGAGGCTTTCCAGGATGTAATAGCTCAACATCCGGACTACAGACGGTTCTACACAGACGGTTCCAAAGATGATAGGCCTGTCAGTTGTGCATTCACAGTAAATAGCGCCTTTTTCTCGCACAGACTGTGCGGGAAATTGTCCGTCTACTCTGCTGAGTTGTTCGCGATTAGAGAGGCGGTTAAATACATTTACCAAAACCAAATTCAGAAAGCTCTGATATTTTCGGATTCACATTCTGCTGTTAGAGCTCTGTCTGGTCAAAATCGCGAACATCCCACCATGATAGAAATGCTGGAACTACACCACAAATGCGTGGAGAGAGGCCTGCAATGTATCTTTGTTTGGATCCCCGGGCATAGCGGGATCCTGGGTAACGAGCGAGCCGATTACTGGGCAAGGATGACCCATAGGAAACCAAACGTGACACAGATGAAGGTGGGCCATCGGGATTTTTTCCCTCGAGTAAACCGGTGCACGAAATAATTATTCGCCAAGCAGTGGCAGGACTATCGACCGACCCTACTGAAGACTATCAAACCAAGAACAGAGACATCGATGTCGAGTGTGCGTGGAAATCGTCGAGAGGAGATTGTTTTACCTAGGCTGCGACTGGGTCACACAGTCTTGACACACTCACATGTGATTGATCGACAGCCAAGCCCTATTTGTAATGTGCGCCAATGTGAAGTGAAAGTGCCACATGTCGGGGAGGGATCGAAAGAGACGTCCGACAGGGCCGAGAGCTGTATTCAGAATCTCCCCCGCACAGCGCCCGTGCGTGTGCGCGTGGTCCGTAGGTGAGACTGCTCCCAAAAGAGCCGGCCGTCAGCTGGTTCGGCGTCAGGCCGGTTGAACGCCAGTGGAGGAGTGGCGCATCCAAATATAGGACAGCCCTGGCGCGTGCTCACTTGTATGTGATATTAAGAGAAGGGCTTCTGTCTCACACACACCTGTTGCTCGAGTGCCGAAAATATACCATGGCTAGGAAAAAGCTGATAGCCACATGCCGTTCTGCTGGTGTAACTTTCAATCTGGCAACGCTGTTAGGGAGCGACAATGATAATGTAACTGAGGCCTTATTCTGTTACCTGAAAGAGGCTGGTTTAATAGGAAAACTTTAAGAAACTGGCAGTAAGATGTGCTTGATGGTGTAATTTTTGTTCGATTAGGGAGTCGGTTTGCTTGGGTGTAAACATATCTGTACTATCCGTCTGCACATCGCTAACATCGCTGGTTGTGAAGCGTTGAGAACGGTACTTTCTTCTGTTGCAGAATTTCGACATGACTTCTGTTCTAAAAGCACTTGTATGTATGTTCTGACTTTAAATCTTTGTTCTGTCCCAAACTTCGAGTTCACATTCCGTCCGTTGTGAAATCATGTGTTGTGTGCACACGTCCGTTGTGAAATCAAGTGCTGTGAGGGCCATGAGTCGTCTAAATTTATTTTTCATTTTTACAGGTTTATGTTCTAGTACAGTAGTAGAGTAGCAAGTTGCCATCAATTTCATATTGCTTTTATTTTATTTTATTTTTACTTTCTGAAGGGACTACTAGAGACCCTGTAGTAATCTTGACTAACACTAACAAATACCGGCTACAGCAATCCTTTCTCGACAATCCTACCCCTAAGTGAAGACAACAAACCTAGCCAAATCCCCCTGCCCCGGCAATCCTTCCCTGGCTATCCTCCCATACGCTGTCAAACGTCCAAGAAGAAAAATAAAAGAAGTGAGAGGACTGAAGTCTGAAGAAAAATTCAAACCAACCCTCCTTGCAAACCACTCTGCTTAGTACCCCGCTGCTTAGTAATCTAAACTGCCAAACCTAAAATCGGACCAAGCAAGATTGAAGACCATTGAAGTCGGGCGTCCTGGGCCCAAGAGGCTATACGCCCTAGTCCACCACCACCACCACCACCAACAGCAACATTCTTGGATGCCCTTGTTTTCCAGTATTTGTGCTTTGTTTTTGCAAGTTTTGGGTTCTTTAGTATTGGAATTTGGATCTATATTTGGTTTCCCAAATGACCTAAACTGATATGCCTCTCCACTTTTGATCACCCTGACCTTAATTTATCTTGTGAAACATATTTGTATTGCTGGTAATGTTGGAACATTATGAGCAAATTGAAGGTTCTGATTCTTATAACTCTTACTTGTAATTGCTTAGGTCTATGATCTCCAGCCATAGGATGATCAGTGTTCTGTGAGATGGTCAAATAATATTTGTTTTATTTTTCCTACTGTCATTTGCATAACTATAATTGTACTCAAAATCTGCACACGCTTTGGCCAATGTGAAAGTGGATTCTGATGCTTGTTCGTTAACCAGCTCCATAGGTGTAACCACCTTCGGAAAGTAGGTGGGGACGGAGGCACTTTGAAGTCGATTCTTTCCATGCAACGCCCATAGGCGTAATGTTAAAATCCAAAAATGTTACTGGGGACTGATCCCCAGTGACCCCAGTGGTGGTTATGTGCCTGGGACAAAGGCCAAATTGGGATGTCTTGCTTTGCTCATTTTACCACGTATGTACATATTTAATAAAGTGCCATATTTGCATGTGTGTGCACATGGTTGTTTACTGTTTAGGCTACCTGGTTGTGAATAAATAGTGTTGATATTTAGTTTATATAATAAATAATATGTTAAATCTGTTTTGTTTTCACTTCCCTTTTCTTTCATACTGTGTTGTATGCCTAATATTTATTCTGTAAAGTTTGGGGGGGGGGGGTGGCTGACTGACAATGACAAGTTGGGGGGGGGGGGGCTGAGCCACAAGTGGGGGGGGGGGGGCTGAAGTCCCCCCAACCGAATAGGATCCTACGCCCCTGTACATACACGATACAGCGCGTCCATCATGATCGACGTGCTGTATCGTCCGCTTACGGCAGCATGACGGTGTCTCCATTTTTCACAAATAAATCCAGTCCGACTGCAGGGGCGCAGCCAGGATTTTGCGACGGGGGGGCTAAACGAAGTGGGTCCCCTAGCATTGGCTGATGCCCCCCAAACAAACAAACAAAATCATTAATTTGTATGTTGTATGTTAAGAAGGGCCCAAGATGGTCCCTCTCCCGACTTAGATGGGCCCTTCCCGGGCCTGAGAGCTGAGATGGGCCTTCTCTGGACCTGAGATGTTCGCTTTCTGAGGCTAAATTGGGTTTTATCAGGCCTGAAATGGGCCCTTTTTGAGTCCCCGATGGGTCCATTTCAGACCCGAGATGGGTCTCTCTGAGCCGCGACGGGGCTGCTTTAGCCCCCCAGAACACCCCTAGCTGCGCCCCTGAGTCCGAGCCATATGTTGGGATGGGTTTCTAGGATATTAAGAGTACATACATATATAGGCAGAGCTTGTTGGTTGTATCCTGATCCCTTACCACCCAATCGTGCAATGACTGGTCACCGGCAGAATTATAGATGAAAGCTTTATGGCCTGTGTGCCACCTTTCCCGCTCAACGGCTCTGTTCTGTTTTGTTTTTTCCTTCAGATGATCGATGGATACCGTTTAAAAATAGGAAAAGTAATGGTAATGACAGTTCGTAATCACACAATGGCTTTAAAACTTGATGATGAATTGTTATTTGATCGGGTCGGTTGTGCATTTCAGTGTATTGCCGCGGAGTAGGTGCACAGAGCACAGTGCACAGCGCACATCACGGGTAGGGATGTGGACTCGGGACTGCAACTTGGTGCAAGTTACTTCAAATAAAGTGATATACTGTGCCGCAAAACAATCAATTGTTGCGGTACAGTCTACATATTTCCCAGTGACAACCATGAACAAACAAGACATTTGAAGACAGTATCATGGTGTTGGACGCATTTCGAGAACAAAATGGTAGACTGCGCTGCAGGTCACAAAATATTGCGGTTCGCCCCACGCATTTTCTAAGGGACGGTATATGGGAAACACATACCCTACGGTAAGCCTAAGGGAGGGGGGGGGGGGGGTATGAATAATATTAAAATCCTGCGAATCTGGGGGCCGGACTCCGGCAGGAGCGATCCTGCCCCCCCTCCCGACCCCTCCGGTGGCGACGCCCCTGCTCTATATAGCGTATTTTGCCTTTAGCAACAATAGTATTGCAGACGTTCTGCTGAAACTTCGGCGCTGTCTGTTGCCCCAAATATTTCCCGATGATATGCTTTGAGAAAAGAGCCTTGCTTGCTCTGTGAAGGCTCCGTGTGAGTGCCACGCCGTTTCTATATCCGTTTGCCTCTGTTCCTCTCGTTCTCTCTCGCACGTCATTCCCTGGCGCCCAAAGACTCGTTAACATATTCACTCTATTATTAATCACGAATGGGCGCCACATAACCAGGGAGTTGCGTTGCTCTAAACCCCAATCATCATCATCACATTAATCACGAAAAACCAACCACCAATATATATTTAATAACAACACCAATTAGGGACTATTTACTTGGACTGAGCAGGGAAATATCTCAATGGACGGACAGAATAACCGGCCATAAGCCGGACAGAATAACCGGCCATAAGCCGGACAGAATAACCGGCTATAAGCCGGACAGAATAACCGGATATAAGCCGGACCGACTGTTCGGCACGGTAAGTACACTTACATCGGTTTTATGAAGAAAAAAGTGCACACAAAACAGGTACAATATTTTGTAGCACAGTTGGTACGTGACGTCATAGATGGTCACGTTATAAGTTTTGCGTTTCTCAACAGTCAGGATGGCTGAGTATGCAATATGGAGAAAAAGTGTCTGAAGGCCGATTGTGAATGTATGGCTCTGTACCCGCGGGAGGAGAATACCTATGGTACCAAGTGGCTGCGAGTGCTACCAGTGTAGTAGTGCCGAATTGACTTATAGGCCTTACATCTTCGTTTTTAACCATTCATCGCTCAATTAAAGTACAGTGATCCAACACATGAGTATATTGCTACGAAGGGTAGTTCAATTATCGTTACATTGTACTATGGGGCAGGAGCCCGATCTGGCCGGCCATAATTGATTATTGACCTCAGATAGCCTTTTTCAGCCTCAGGTCATTGGCATGGGCACTTGGAGCAAGTATTATGAATTTGGAAACCATTTCGTACTAATGGTTTCCAAATACTACCGTCACTACCGTCACTACCGTCACTACCGTCACTACCGTCACTAAACTACTACCGTCCAATCCCGCTTGAAAACGCACGTTGTGCGCAGCTCGGCGCTAACTGAGGCTCGCAGAGTTGCCACCATCTCTGCATTGTCAGCAGTCGCTCCGTGGTGTGGTCCAGGAGGCTTTGATGTCGGACCTCAGCGTGGGTGGCCGTCACGACCATTGCATTGCATTGTATTACATTGCATTGCATTGCAGACCATTGCATAAATCATATAATCATCCCTCATGGGTGCAGAGGCAGGTTGGGGCAGGAAATTGGACTTGCCACAGCAAGCCGAACCATTGAGGATCACAACCATACTCATATTTCCGTGTTATCGTGTGTTATCGATTAGATCGGCACTATCGAAGAAGCTGCATTCAAGTTTGTGCCGACATTTGTATGTATGTATTGACAGTAAGAACACTCTCCGATGCATAAAACGGCTATTCTGAGTGTCGCGTCATGGCTAAAAGGTAGATACATGTTAAAAACGACACTTAGCAACATGCATACTAGAAACTAAAATACACTCAGGTACGACTTAAGAGTCATTATTAACTTTTCCTCAGGTTATTAAGATATTGATGTAGTTTTTTTTTCAGAGTTATCAAGAGGATTCTTACTTTATATTATTACAAATTCAGATATTTCGGCACACATTGTGGCGCCTTCTTCAGTGAAAACAATTTTTTCACTGAAGAAGGCGCCACAATGTGTGCCTAAATATCTGAATTTGTAATAACATAAAGTAAGAATCCTCTTGATAACTCTGAAAAAAACTACATCAATATATTAAAATACACTCCATGATCATACACACACTCACACAGCGACCGACATAAACATACACGACACCCATCATACACCATGTAAAAGATCACCGACAATTTCTGCTATGTCAACACAAATTGTCATTAAAAGCACGAAATACCTTACTTTTAGTTTGAATTTTGACTTCACAGTGTAGCCAAGGTTCCATTCTAACCTGAAAACATGCACATTGCAAGATTCTTGTTTTATCCCATTCGTCATTACATCGTAAGCATACATCGATTTCGCGAGCCGCGGTCTCCCTGTTGTAAGCTTCATGCAAAGGTCCGTGTTTCGGTGCCGTTTATACTCCCACGTGTGATTGGACTCAAAAACTCTTGCCACATTCTTAATCCACGGTCAATTTTGAACATATTCATGTATGTCCCATATTTACAGGAATGAATCACTCCGACCAATTATGGTGGGCTAGATCGTCGGGATCCTGGCCCATAGTGCATTGGTTAGTTCTAAACGGCTAAACTCGAACACCCGAGTCCATACTCTCATTCCGCGATACAGCTACACATGGTTATACTTTGCCAGACATTCGCTCTGGATCCGTGCCCTCATTCCGTTACATGACTACACAGTTATACTTTGACCAACATGTCTGTTTTACTCGGGTTGTGAGAACGTGACTCTAATAAGTGTCTGGCTCGAGTCCCTGAGATTCACTACCCGGCTTCGCCATGGCAGCAGAGTATTGGTCCGATAAATCCGATTTAGACAAAAGACAAAGAGACAAGAGTTAACTTGAAACGGGGATTATAACAGTCCCGAAATAGCGCTTAAGGTTAAGGCAGTCTAGAAAATGGCGTTTTAAGGTTAACGTGGATTTTTGGGATTCGATCGACGTTATCACTTCACAACGCAGAGTATCACTAGGCCCGTGCACCGGGAGTTACACGATATGTTTAACACTTACATCGTCAAGAAGTCGGAGAGCCGGGATGAACGAGGTAGGCGAACTGTTGTCAGCCAGGTGGAGCTGCGGTGAGTGAGGGGACCCTGATATCCCCAGCCGGCCTGTAGGTACCCGCGAGAACCGGACCTTTATGCCCGAGGCCCGTGTCGGCCGGCCGTCCTGGTGGCTGGTAAAGACACATGTCGTACCTGGCTCTGGCCGGTAGCGGGGAACCAAGATAGCCTCCGAAAGGATGATTTTGGAGGTTTTATGCTTATTTTGGACTTAACCCGCCATTGACTCGGGGAGGGGGGGGGGGAGCGTTTAACGCCCCCTGATTAATTTTCGTAATAGCTCAAAAACCAATAGCGCTATCAACGTGAAACTTCGGGTACCTTCTTCTACATCGATTTGACATCTTCTGTGAAAAATAATTAATTTCGTCGACAAATTTCGAGTTATATCGAAATTAAGTGACGTCACTACACACGAGTTTTACACCAAAATCAGCAAAAATGTAACAGACCGTATACATGCCATATGATAAGCAAAATGTAATCCAAAATCGTCAAAGATATAAAATGACAAGGGCTATAACATGGCTATCTCTGATTTGTTAAAATTGGTTTTTGACCTCCAAAAATAAATAAAAATAAAAATGGGGGGGGGGGGAATGCACACAAAATCAAATTGGTCAAAGATATTCAAAAAGCCGGAATATATGTCAGAGAACCACATATGGGAAACTAACATACCAAATTTCGGAATGATATTACCAATTTTGACTAACTTATGGCATCTAAAGTATGGGTAACTCATTTCGTCATATTGAACAATTGCGTTTTTTGACTTTTATTGACCCGATACAGACAAATAAATGGTACCACTGTATTTCTGAGACAAAACTGGTCTATAAACATGCCTTTTGTATTTATATGTATCAATTACAAATTTTGACCTTCAGTGACCTGAACTTGACCTGAACTTGACATTAACTTCACGTAAATGAAGTCAGGTGGTAAAATGACTATCACTATCGAATTATACGTGGAAAATATCTCATAAAACATGTGTTGCATGACTTTCGTATATATGTTGAGCATAGTGACCTTTTGTGACCTGATCTTGACCTTGACCTTGGCTAACAATCTCACTTTGGCTCATACGAGATGTGTATCATACCTTTGACAGTAGTTTGAGTGATTATGGTCGTAATCGAAGATTTTATATGGAAAGTATGGCCCATAAACTCAAATACGTAGATTTTGACCTTTGACCTGACCGTGACCCGACATTTGACCTCACTTGGAAATTTTTGAGTATGATTTAGACTCATCTCATTGAGGGTTTTCGATTACCGCCTTGCACGTCTCGCTTCAATTATTGGTTTGGAGGATAACCAGGGGGGCGTTTAACGCCCCCCCCCTCCCCCCCAGTCAATGGCGTTCTGCTTAGACCCCAGTCAATGCCGGGTTAAGGAGCTTACATCGGACTTTAACGATGTTCCGTAAATTTACGACTTAATATTTGATAAGCATCCGCTCCTTTTTGGCCTCGAGCCTTTGGGGCATTTCAGCCGACTGATCATGTTTCTCCGAACCCGAGGCTGCCACCTGCCGGCTTCGCCCGCGCTGTCAGAGCCGCGCTACTGGATAGTTGTGAAATTACGCTACACACCAATATTGACTGCGGAGATACTGCGTGTGGCTGCGGGTGATTGCGTCGTGTATATGAGTGTGAATGACATGAGTGTTCGCTTGATTTGTACCTGCATGATTTTAGCTGACTCTGAGCTGTAATCGCCACGTAATGTGTGGATTGCTCTACGACAGTAATACAATACAATACAATACAATACAATTGCCCGGTGCTGGTTTTAGCCCTTCTTCTGAGAGGACATGCCCGATGATGGGAATCCTGTCCTTCTTGAGCTCCAGTTTCGAAAAGTTGAGCTTCATGTTGCTCGACTTCAGCTACATCAGTAGTGTTTGCATATTGTAGTCGTGGTCCTGCTCCGTAGCGAGAAGTTGGAGATGAATGTGCCGCGAACTTATGGAGCTGGCAATGTCTCCAAAGGGAACACGGGAGTTGTTGGCGAGCACGCCGTGTGTATCAGGGTTAACAACACTCAATCAATAATGGTGTTTACATAGCAGTTAGAAATTAGTGGAGGATTAGTGGAGGATTGTCTACTATTTGGTAGGGTGCTTTTTTTGGGTGGAAATCACTAGAATACAAACATTAATCGATGACAATTGGTCTTCCGGATGGGTTTAGCGCATAACAGTTGGTAATTATGCGATAAGTTTGTTTAAAACACCTTAATCGTCATTTTGCGGTTCCCTTCATTTTATTATTATGACCGCCCTTTCCCTTTGTTAGTAGCCATATATGGCAGCCTACAGCCATTTGAGATGGCCGTACTGTGCCATATCTGTGATCCTCGATATCGATTTGCGCTGTGTGTGGGAGGAAAAGGCGGTGATGCGACTCTGTGATGCACGACCGGCCGGCTAGCACTATCAACTGGAGTTGTTGCAGCAGTTGGCCGCCAGGGACCGCTAGTGAGCCAGGGTGTGATGACGTCGCAAGCAAATGGTAACAGTTAAATATTTAACGCTAAATGTGTATTTATTTATTTGTTTATAAATAAATCAATATTTAGCAGTACTATTTGCTTGCGACGTCATAACACCCTGGCTCATTAGCGGTCCCTGGCGGCCAACTTCTGCAACAACTCCAGTTGATAGCACTTCTCCATCCGCCCGGCTCTTCTCGGCCAAGGCCCTAGATACTCTTCTCCGCGAGTTTTCTGTGACCCGTGCTCGGCGCCTAGGTTTCCCGTAAGTGTTTGAATGTTGTATATCAGTATATGAGTATATACAGAGTTGCTGTTATTTTGGTATATCTTTTATGTGCATTTCATACATTAACTACTGCAGCTAACTTCAGTTAAAACCGGGATTTGGAGCTGTCAGCCTTCCAAAAAATGGCGCATACGTTGCCAAGTGATAAATTCAGAGTAAGTATTATGCTATATGTATGCTATATATTTATTATGTATTATGCATTATGTAATGTCCAATCCGCCGTCAGCGACAAATAAAACGAGAAAATTAACGTCGTCGGTATCGAAACGCCTATTCGGACGCAATGCAATAGAATACTCGCACGATTCAATCAATTGACGCACCTGCGCCATAGTTGTGATCAAATGAGGCGAAGGGAAACTTTAACTTCCCTTTATTAGTAGCCGAACCTCCACTAGTACTTAATTGCTATGTAAACACCATTAATGTAGTGGTCTATATTACATTGAGAAACATGGTCTAAAAGACGGCGCTCAGACTCGTGGCCACTGATGCATCACTGCGTGAAATCACGGCCACGGTAACATGGTGGCCTCTGGGCCCGTGGCCGGGTGCTGTACCTTAGGGTTGTAGGTTTGCCAGTCGGCGCTGCATACCAATGGGGTGGTGATACCGCACGTGACACGGTACTCAGGGACGGCGATTCTACACAACGCTGTCGAGGCGAAAGCACTGTACGCGGCGCGGCTAATGGCGACACTCCAGGCGGTGGGGCAGTTGTAGGCGCAGGGGACCGTGGTGGCGAGTAGGGGATGTACGCGGCGTGAGTGAGGCGTGAGTGAGGCGGTGACAGCGGTTGTTGGTTCAGTGCCGGCGACGACGCGTACGGGGCCGGCGGGGATGCTGAGCTGGGCGGCAGACGTGGCGATTGGGGCGATGACGCAGTTTGTATTGTATTGTATTGTATAATCACGAACAATCCACACGAATGTGGTTTTTACAGTTCTGAGTAAAGCAGATTATCGAGCAGATCATCCAGACGGGTACCACGACTTGGGACGACGGAACTGTATCTGCGCAGGAACTGGCGATTGCGCAGGGGCACCCGGCCGCTGCCGTCAACTCGCACTACATACCTACTGGCTGTGCTGGCGTACCTCCACAACACGACCTGTTTTGTCCCACTTATTGGGAAACCTCCCCGTCTGATTATGTAGGCGAAATGCACCACCAGCTCTGAGTGGAGGCAGACGCTTGGTGTGCTCGGAGGCTGGGTCGATGACTCAGGGGGCCCTCTCGACAGCCCCCCCCCCCTGGTCAGCCGGGGGCCTCAGCTTGTGTCGGCTGTGGCCTGATAAACACGGCGGCGAGTTGATTGGAGCCACCTCCAGGGATCACATGAGCCCGCCGCCACCCCGCGCCTGTTTATATATACTCCCCAGTCGGACGGCCGAGTGAGTCGGGTTATTGCCAGGCAGCGCCGACTGTGGCCTGACAGCGTCGGTGTCCTGCGGGGCGGACCACCCTGCCCGGCCGCTCCCGGGGCCTTCCCACCCCTGCCGCCCCCTCCCCGGCCGCCGGGCAACTGATGCAGGGCCGGATGACCGGCTCCATTGCGTGCCCTCAAGGGGTGGCCGTCAGGGGGCAGGGGAGGGGACAGGGGGCTGCCGCCAAGGAATGAGAGGGTGTTTGTTTGTCCGGCGTGCCCGTTAATCGAGTGGACGGCTGCAGCATCTGCTGCAGTGGCGGCGGAAGGTTTTTTAGGGTGGTGGGGGTGGGGGTGGGGGTGGGGGTGGGGGTAAAGAAACTCAGGGGGCCCCTCGGCCAAAGGCCAAACAAACTGGCGCGAAATGGTATCTCCTCAGATTTAGGCCACTGTATTTGCAGGGCCTCTAAATGGTCGTAAAAAACGTCGGACAGGCCCATGTTGAAGTCTCAGGCCTTCCGAGGGCCCCCTCAGGCCTACCGAGGCCCCCTCAGGCCGAATGAGGGCCTTCGGTCGGCCTTAGAGCCCCCCCCCCCCTCATGCTGGCTGGGGGCACCTCGGTCAGTCGGTCAAATTCTTGGAGGGCCCCTCTTACACATTTATGGTGGGGGGGGGGGGAAATCATGTTTCCCCCCCCCCCAAAAAAAAAGACTTTGCGTCGGGTCGGTCGAGACAACTCGTACATCCTAGTCTTTTAATCAATGTTGGATTACATTCGTGCATTTTAGTGTTTGTGTTCAATGTGTGACCTAGCGTGTTTTGTATGTATATTGACGTGGATACCATAAAATCTACTTTGTGGGGGTTCTGAATACATAATATATTTATCTATCTATCTAACTTCTTGAGTGTGTGTGTGTGGGGGGGGGGAGGGGGGGGGGGGGGGGGGGGGGAGATGACCCCTCTTCCGCCGCCCCTGATCTGCTGCCGTGGCTGGCATGTTGTTGTTCGCCCCGATGTGCCAATCCGTGGCGACGTACCATGATTGATGCTCTGACTAGGTCTTGGGACAATGCGGCGTCAACGAATAATGTACGGGGTTTCCAATGCCGTAAAACATGTGCTGTAGCCAGTAATTGCTCGTCTTTTCCTATTCCTACCACTTTACAGAAATAGTTCAACTTCAACATGGGTTTTGAACTGAGATAGCAGTTTTGTAGCCCGTGTTGGGAAACCCCTATCTGCAAGTTATCTTGATTGAAAAGACTCTCCAGCCGAATATATTTGATTTTTTTGGCGAAGGAATGTGGTGCTGACGAAAGAATGCGGTGCTGACAAGGCCTGGTCAGAGGCTATACAATCAGCCAATCAGCTTGCAGCTGGTGCTAGCAAGCGAACCGCCGGCCGCCGGTTGGCACTTATCTAATGCGAGTCTATCCTTACGCGACTGCTTTCGAATCTGATTGGCTGAGCCATTTATTTCATTGCGCATGACGTCAGGACTCTGACTCAGAGAGTATGCATATAGTTTTGATAACATTAATAATGTACGACCTTTTGTCCTGAATCGGCGCGATGTAGGTCCATTTTGGACAATATAAAAATAATTTGTTTTTTCAAAATGCAGGCAAATCGTGTTTGGAAAAAAATATTCCCAGGTGAACTATTTCCTTTAGGACCCCCTCGCCCTACGGGGGTCCTAAAACGACCACCCCTTAAGTTTTTCTTGCATAACTTTTTAGCCATGCGACGCATCTTGCTGAAATTTTCAGTAGCTAAGTATACAACAATTATACGTAGGCTGAAAAATTTCATTGAAATTGGTTGAGAAATGTGGGAAATAATGATGTTTTCATGACGTCATGTTGGTGGAAAAACGATAAATGTTTGAAAAATCGTACAAAACAGAGTTTTGAAGAAAATTGCAAACGAAATTAAGAAAAGATATAAAATGCCATTTTCTTTAAAATGGCAATCTCGGATTTTCAAAACTTTGGGGTTTTGACCCCCAAAATGAACAAAAACTTTAAAAAAAAATAACCACAAAATCAAAATTTTCAAACATGTTACAAAAAAACGGAATATATGTGAGAAAACTGAGCATAGAGAATACTCAAACCAAATTTCAAAGAAATCTCTATATTTTTGACTGAGTGGTGGCTCCCTAAGTGTAAGAAATTCATGACGTCATTTTTTTAATAACTTTTTTGGACTTTTTTGACAAGATACGAATCAATAATTACCTTTTCTGTATTTCTGAGGACAAAACTGGTCTAGGAACATGCCTTTTTATTTACATTTATCACTTTCTCATTTTAAGGTTTTCTGACAGAGCAAAATCGCTGTCTGGACGTGGTCGATCGAGGTCATTCTTTGAGCTGGAAGGTCACTCGTTGACCCGAAACCTACAAATTTCATACCGTTAGATTCCAAACATGACAGGCAACTTACTTCGTTCTTACTTCGTTGCTCTATGTTGCTTGGTTTCGAAGTTAACAGGGGTCTTTTTAGGACCCCCGTAGGAGAAGGTGAAAAAAGCTCTCGTAGGGCGGAGGGTTAAGCTATATTATGGGAAAGTCGGGGTATTCTGTACAGCCGCCGAGTGTTCTATTATGTATGTATATATTGACATTCACAACACTCCAACATAAAAGGCTATTCCGAGTGTCGAGTCGATAACGCTAAAAGGTGAGACATGTTAAAAGTGCACTCGTAGCAGCATCCATACAGGCAAAACATAATAAGCATACATCCATACACACAACACACACACATACACACACACACACACACACACACACACACACACACACACACACACACACACACACACACACGCGGCGCGCGCGCGCACACACACACACACAACACACACACACACACACAGCACACACACACACACACACACACACACACACACCACACACACACACACACACACACACACCACACACACACCCACACACACAACACACACACTCACACACACACACACAACACACACACACACACACACACACACAACACACACACACACACCTACACACTCACACACACACTCTCACACACACACACCACACACAAACACACTACACACACACACACACACACACACACACACACACTCGTAAATTGATTGATCGATGAAGTCACACTACATCACAAACACACACACACACACACACAGACACACACACACACCCACACACACACACACACTCACTCACACTACACACACACACACACAAACACTCACACACACAACACACAACACACAACACACAACTCACTCACACACACACACACTCACACACAACACACTCACACACACACACACAAACTCACACACACACACACACACACTCTAACACACACACACTCTATCTAACACTCTCTCACAACTCTATAAAGAACATAAATATATATACATCTCAACTATCAAACACCACAAACACTTAACAACACAAACACACAACACACACACACACTCACAACTAACAATCAAAATACACACTAATAATCACACAACACACACACACACACTCGACACAAAAACACACACAACACACACTCACACACACACCACACACACTCAACACATCACAACACACACACACACACTAACACACACTACACACTCAAACTCACACACACACACACACACACATACACACACACCTCAAACAACACTCTCACACACACCACACACACACCCACGACAACCCACACACACACAACACAGCCACACACACACACAACCACACACCAACACACAACACACACACTCACACCCCACACCCACTCACCCATAACACACACACCACACACTCACACACACACCCACTACACACACACCCCACACACCCACACACCCACAGCACACACCACACCCACACACCCGCCACACCCGCACAACAGCACACCCGCACACCCATCACACCCACACACCCACACACCCCACACACCCACACACCCACACACCCAGCCAACCCACACACCCACACACCCACACACACCCACACACCGCACACGAACCCTACACACCACACACCCAACACACCCAACTCCCACTCCCCACACACCACACACCCACACACCCACACACCCACACACCCCACTCCCAACCCACCCACTTCCAACACCACACACCACGACACCCACACCCCAACACCCACACCCACACCCACACCCACACCCACCACACCCCACACCCACACACACACACACACAACACACACACACACACAACACAACACACAAACACACACACACCACACACCACAACACACAACACACAACATCACCACACACACACCGCGACGCGCGCGATAGGCGCTTAGCAGCCCCCCCCCGCACACGCGGAGGCAGCACAGGGCGCACACGGCCGCACAGGCGCACAGGCGCACACGCGCACACGCGCCACGCGCAACGCGCACGCGGCACACGCGACACGGCACACTGATATATATAAGTGATTAGGATGCTTTCCACTACGCGCAGGACGCGCACACGCGCACACGCGCACAATGCGCGCGCGAACAACACACACACACACACACACACACTAGACACACACAGACACACACACAGACGCACACAGACACACACAGGACACACACCCACAGACCAGACACACACACACACACACACGACACAACAGGACACACACAGACACACACAGACACCACACAGTGACACACACAGGACACACACTAGCACAACACAACACACTCACAGGCAATACTCATACACACACAGACACACACACCTACCCACACTCAGACACACACACATACACACACACAGACACTCACACATCAACACACACACAGTACACACACACAGACACACACACAGACACACACAGACACACACATACACACACGTCGACACACACAGACACACACAGACACACACATACACACACAGACACACACGAGACACACACAGACACGACTCAGTCACAACTCGGGACACACAACGGACACACACGGACACACACACACACCCACACACACACAAACACACACACATACACACACACACACTTACACACACACACCTACCACACACACACATTACACACACTATAACACCCCCCCCCCACCACACAGACACGACCACACTTCACACACACACACACACACACACACACCCACACCCACACACCCACAACCCACACACCTCACACCCACACACCCACACACACACCACCACACACACACCACGACACCCACACACCCACACACCCACACACACAGCTCACACACACTAGTATACACACTGACACACACTCAGCGAAGAAATTAAACACACACATTCACACTCACACACACCACACAAACACTCACACACACAACCACACACACACCTACACACACACACACACACACACACACACACACACACACACACACACACACCTACACAACACCACACTCACACACAATACACCGCCTACACACACATACCTACACACACACAACACTACACACACACCTACACACGACACACGCTACACACACACACTACAGCACACACACACACACACACACAACACACACACACACACCACACACACACAACACACACCTCACACACACGACACACACGACACACAAAACACACACAACACACACAACACACACACACACACTCAAAACACACACACACAACATTGTACGGCCCCCTCTCGTCTGTGGCTGTTGGTGGATGCAATGCTGCACCCACCACTTCGGCAAAGATCAGAGAGTAGACTCGGCGAGGATGATATTAGAAGCAGTAGACACTCAGAGGCCAACTCCGGTTCACTTAGCCAACAGAGAGTCAGGGTCACAGCACGAGTGCCACGCAAACAAAGGTTACTGTATCGCCAAAAGTAAGGTGTCTCCAACGTTGCGGATGCAACACGAGAGACGAGATTGGTAGCGCGACTGCGGTCCAGCTTTCGAACTTGCTTATCTCCCCACTGACGAGCCCGAGGTCCGTTTTATACATCAGTCCAAAGGTCGCTTCTGACGATCATTATGAAACCGGCAGCAAGCCGTTATCAACATAAGTCCGGTCGTCATTAGCAACAGTGGGCTGGGCACCTCGCCATTATCAGCGCCGAGAAGCGAGCGTAGAGTCATTGACAGCGAAGCGAGGCCAACTAGATGCGTGGGAATATGTTCTCAGCCTCCCAATTACGCACCTATCACTGACAGTTTTATGGTTTTTGCTCCTCAAGTCTCTCTCACTAGTCTCTTGACAGCCTCGACTCGTAGGCTGAGCTTGCACGGTCGTCGTTAAGAAAAATACCCAAACACTATAACACGTGTCAACATGCCGTGGCGTGGATGGATAGTCTGGGCTGCGGGAGCCCGACATTGTGGCGCCCAACCGAAATCGATATGCGCAATTGCGGAAGGCAACAGACAGCGGCTAAACGAAATAAGAAAACCCGTCTTTACAGCTAACTAACATAATACAGAGCACGCAGACGCTAGGGCTCAATCCCATACCCCTAACTAGGGCTTATCCACAATCCCGGCTGTTACAACACCTCCCCTAATGAAAACAAGCACATTTTTGAGAATACCTAAACGAGAGAGGAATAAAAATGCTCGCGTCCCGATGCACTGAAGGGCAAAGGGGAGACAAATACACAGACAACTCCGCGACGCAAAAGGGCGGATCAACAATCACCCATAAGGGTTACAAAACCACACTAACACTGGGCGCACGCGTGGAAGCGTAGGCCATGGGAGCCACCAGGAGCGGTGAGTGCTAATCGCGGCACGGGGTAGTCGGAGCCACGCGCAGCACAGCGAACGACGGGCCAGTCGTCGTGACAGAGTAGGTTGCCTCACACGCCAGGGGAGATAATCGGGCGACCGCGACGCAAACATCAGGTGTAGTGAGGTCATAGTTCGGTGCCCGAGGCGGCAAGATGGATCATGCACCACGTGTCAGGTGCTGCGTCCTGCCCGGCGATACTGGATGTAGGCTGTGCAGAGCGTAAGGTGGGCATGCCGTATCCATAGGATCAACCGGCGGCGTTGGCGGGAGGGCGAGACATCGGTATACGACACCTTGCAGTTCGGATGGCTGGCTCAGGGGTGCACAGGGGGGGGGGAACGAGGGGGCTGGGCAATCACAGGGAAACGGGGGAAAGAGCGATAGTGACTTCGGCTCGAGCAGCATGCTTAATCATAAAGCAAATGACAGCAAAATGTCATGATGCCAATTACAATGACGAAGCAAGCACACTCTGTTTGGGAAAACACCGAGAGGGATAGTCAATCTGAACCTGCTCACAGTGGGGATGTGCTTCCAGGACGATTAAAACTAAGCGTCAGCGTTCATGCCAGTCAGGTTGCAACGGTGGAAGGAGGGAGGACATTTACGGGTGGTGATGTTACGCAAGGTAGTCTAGACCACTTCCGGTACGCCAGAGATAGGCAAAGGATGTTATGGTGAGTTACAGTGTTCATCAGGCCGGAAAGCAGGGAGTTCTAGAGTGCGTCTCACTCGCTTTAGTCAGGGAGTGCAGGTAGAAGGAATCACCGGAAGCGGAGCATTCAAATTTTGTGAGGACACCATGTCGACGGCTTTGGTGATGTATAGCGTTTGACTGTTCTGTGGAGAGGCATCAAAAAGGGACAGTAATTGAAATGGATGAGTCTGGAGACAACTCAACCACGTGACCTTTGGTCCAGATAGTAGGCTTTAGGCGCGTCGTTTGAACGGCTGTATTTGCAGGAGAACAGAGGGACTGAAATAGCGGGCGGATTCAACGTCGAAGAAGGGCGGGGGGGGCTGACTCAGGACGTTGACCTCACGTGTGGAGTATGGCAGGGATTCATGTAGTGGGCAGAAGGGTATGACCGGGCAAGGATGCTGGTCTCAATCTCAAGACTAGTTCGGGCTGGACTATGGTGTTTGCCGATTTTCTGACCTCAAGAGATATCGGGGCTCGTTGGGATATGTAACTTAAAGGAGACATCTTATGATGATGCATAGGTATACTTGGTAAGGGAACGAAGCGATACATATCAAAGGCATGGAAGCGTTATGGGAAGGTAGGGGCACGGTAGAACAAAACGTGATATGCATTCTTTACCTTCTAATCAGTTTGGTTTTGAACCAATCTGACTGTATTCGGCAGAGTTTGCTGAGGTATTCAAAAATGGCAAAGCGAAGTTAGTCGGCAAGTTTTTGTCATGATTCTGCGGAGGATGCGTACTCAAACTCACACTCGTAGGGATGAGTCCATTTGTTGAAGTATGCCGGCTTGGGCTAGGGGCAAGTTGTGCGACAACATGTTAAGTTCTGAATAGAGGCGTTGAATGCTTCTGTGTTAACCCTGAGAACCTTGGCGGTTACCTCAGACGACATATAGTGATTTATCAATATCCGCGTTGTTCTCACGACTGTCTCAGTTAAATCTATGGAATGAGCCTTAGACATAGAGTTTACAGCTTTTGTAAGAGAGCGGAGGGCAAAGACGATTTTTGTTGGTAGAGAACACGCGTAAGCGGTCAGAACCTTGAAGGGTACCATTGAATTTATGAGCGATAGCAATGTCCTTTTTCGTTGATACAAGTTATAAGTTATTCAGTGATGATGCTTAATCTCGCTTCAGTTGCTGTGCCAAAAGGGATTGACAATGACGTTTCCAATGCCATTAATTAAACCTCCGCTTCCGCCTGAGGGCAGGGTCCACGGGTCCAGATTGGAGAGCCTTGCTATGACTGGGGGGTAACAGGATGTCCGCTGAAATTAATGGGAGACATCGGACGCCCTCGCGTCGCAAGTTGGCTGACGCCGATGTCCTTATATTTGCTGCAAGCGAGAACTTTCAGCATTGTCCGACGCCTGTCATTAGGAACAGTTTGTTCTGTTAGCTGCTAGTTGGGACTTTGATCAATTGGGATATATTATTTCAGTATCGCTTGGTTGATTGAGCCCAACTTGTGTAATTTTGCGAGCGCTGATATGGGATCATGTTAGTGGTCGTGACTGTAACTGCCCATGGCTATAGCTCTGGGGTAATATTTTACCGACGGTGGATGAAGAGGATGCCCGGGGTCAGTTGGGTCAGAGGTTCCGATGATGCACTGGATCACTCAGTGGCGAGCCAGCCAAAGAGTGCGATCGTCGGGAGCCCGCATGGTGTCATTCCCCTGTAATGACAGAAATACCGCATTAGTCATTGTCTGGAAAACAGAAGCTTCACACACAAATCAATACACACACGGAATTTGTGCCTGTACAGGAGCAGATCGTCAAGTTAGCACAATTTGCGTGCATTACAGAATGTTTGCTGGATTAGGGCGACTATTCTGGGGCTGCTGTCCCGATGATAGACTAGAATTCGTGAGTAGTAATTCGGTGACGGGTAAGAGTGAATGGAGGGTGGAAGAGCTGATTCAGCTGAGTCATGTTACTTTTTGGGGATATAGTAAATTGAATGGCGTTGCGTTACCTTATACTTAGTGTGGAGTTGCGTTTTGGGTCAGATGGTCCTGATGGGTACTTGCGATGCAGGAAGTATTCTATTATAACGAGTTGTAGCAGTAGGGTCCTGGTTAGAAAGGGTTAGGGTCGATGAGGACGTGCTAGCACACCTCCTTCCCGGGTGAAATGTGGCGAGGAAGGACTGCGGAGGCTGGAGGTTGCTGGGAGAGGTCGTAGCGGCCTTGTATGTTCTGCTGCGTTTTCCTTGCACATTCTTTCTGCTTCTGTTTCCACTTCTCTTCCTACCGAGCAGCTTCCCTCATCTAGCTGCTGAACTCCAGATGTAGATGTCGGTAGTAGGTATGATGTCCGTCGGCTGATCCGTCGAGCTGACAGCCATGTACTGCTGTGACTGTCCTCCAGTGGTATATCCATACCTGGTCTCTGAAGGCAGTCGTGTAGCTCCGCCAGCGGGCTGTTGCACGGATGGGCCGATCTTCTCGGCCTGATACTTACCATGTTACAGTGTATGACGAACGCTCGGGAACTCGTAATTCCTGTCCTCACCGGTCGTTGAAACACCGTTGACGATGATTTTTCTTGATGTGAGCACTATTTTTGTTTTCATGTTCGCAGTTTTTGATGCAGTAAATGTCTACTCCACCAATTAGATCACAATACGGAAGTAGTTTTTCCCCCCATACGAAGTGTAGTTTAGTAGAGTTACCCTGGTTGTATCGATAGGTCGAAGATAGGAAAATCAAGTCACCAGGCTTGAAATTGGACGTAGTCGCTGACTCTGAATGGAGTGATTTGTTGCGTCTACGGTCTGTTGTATGTTGTTTGCGACATGAGTGTATGCGTTGCAGCAGGTGTTCTAACATGACAGGCACGTAATCTGCCAAAGGAGTAGGACGACGGGGCTGAAGTAGCGTGTCCTACAGGTTAGCACGGGGATCGCGTCATACATTCACGAAGTAGGGAGAGTTATGTGGTTGTTGACTCATTCTTACCTCATGCGATAGGAGCGCCTAAACATGAGTTGTAAAGATCTGATCCTCATTGTCTGATCTTCACCTGATTTTTAAGTTATCATCTCGTTCATGCAAACGTGAAAGCGTTCT
>JAXIVJ010005613.1:0-30000 GCA_036785665.1 Chirona hameri
GAAAAACTGCTTGTATTTGACCTTTGATTCAGTAATTCACCCCCTGTTTTGTCATGTTATTGGTGGTGTGTTGGTGTCTGAAAGTTAGTGTCTGAAAGTCATCCCAGGCAAAGGGTTGTCAGTTTGAAGGGAGAAACAGGGTTAACAACTGTAAACCCGGACACACCTTAACAACATACTGTTCATGCTATTGGTGACGTAGTGTGTGTATAGGGTAGGCACAGGGGGAGCAGGGGAGGGGGGCAGCCCCCCCCCCCAACATTTTATATTTTAGTATTACGCCTATGGGCGTTGCATGGAAAAAAATCGACTTCAGAATGCCTTCTGCCCCCCAACTTGAACATAGTTCCTACGCCCCTGAGTGTGTCAGTATCGACTTCATCACCACTAGCATGCAAAGTTTAGTTTATTTTATTTTATTTCAATCATCATCAACGGGCCAATCAAACCCACTTATAGATGAAGTCACAAACGTAGCGAAACACACGCTAAAACACAAACATACCAACCTAAGACACCATAGAACATGTGATATAAAATGCGATATAAGACAAGGACATGAGATATTATGTGGTTACATGACTAGACTGACAACCCAACAATACATGCGGCCTACCTAAAACACATGACATATGAGATATAAAACACTATGACTACACTGACCAAGAGTATTGTAGTGGAGTAAATGATGACATGTTTTCTAAAATTATCAAAGACACCATACAACATGTGATATAAAATGCGATACAAGACAAAGACATGATATATTAAATAAGTACATGACTAGACTGACAACTCAAGAATACCCACGGCCTACCTAAAAGACATGACCTATGATATATAAAAGCACTATGATAACACTGACTAGAGTATTGTAGTGGAGTATACGATGACATGTTTCCTAAAATTACCAATCCCTGTATGCCAGATATCTACGGTCCTTGTAGAGTTTAGGAACGTGTTGCAATGACGAGGGATTCTGACAAACATACTGGACTTGACCGTGTTCACTCTGGCATGCGGCACGTGGAACAACAATCTGCTACGGAGTACACGGGGAGCAGCTGCCAACGGGAATGACTACAAGGAAAGACGAGTCAATTTTGTTGTTGTGAATGTTTCTCAGGAGCATGATGTCGCATTGTAATCTTCTTGCAGCGAGAGGTGCTAGTCCGAAATGGCGTAGACTAGCATAATCCAAAGCGACATCTGCAACGCGAAGGCGAGCGCAGAGCCAAGTCAGGAACTTATGCTGAACTTTTTCAGTTATTTTCAAGTGCGTGTTGGCAGCTCCTCCCCATATATCACAGCCATACTCTAGTATTGATCGAACATTTGCGCAGTATGTCGATATGATTGACTTGGGATTGACATCGTACAATGAGCGACCATTTTTTCCAGTTTGAAACGATCTCATCAAAAGACCGAGAGCCCTGTTGGCTTTCTTCAGCACAGCACAGCACACATGGGCACCAAAAGTCAACTTTCCGTCTAATATCACTCCCAAGCATTGCGTGCACTCTTTGAATCCCCTGACTTCCCATCGTGTAAACGCCTGTGATGCGTTTCGTTCGCAGAGTTAGTGAGAGGATTTTACATTTCGCCGGGTTCAGTTTTAACTGCCATGCTGCCGACCACTGGCAGAGCCCATCTATATCAGCCTGCAGGCCGCGAACATCACTAAAACTGTCAACCTAGCATAAAGCTTAAAATCATCGGCAAACAGGAGACAATCTGAACGTACGACAGCTGGCAGGTCATTGCCATAACATGCGAACAGAAGAGGGGACAAAAGCCCCCCCCCCCTCCTTTTGGCGTCCCCGACAGTACCGGGGCCCACGCTGAGCTTTTGCCATTCACAACAACCCGCTGCTCTCTTTCAGACAAGTACGATTTGAGCCAGGACAGTGCTTTTCCGGTCATACGATACGATTTTTAACCATTTTTAGAGCCAAGAGTTGATGATTTACACTCTGAAATGCTGAACTATAGTCATTATAGTCAATTACGTCTGTTTGAGAGCCAGCGGATATGTTGTTCCAGGCCACGCGCAGCATCGACCCCAGGTTCGAGACACAGGAATGCCCCGGCATGAAACCATGCTGCTGACTAGTGAGAACCGGGCGCACATGACTCACCAACGTACTGTACACCACCTTCTCCAATATCTTACTAAACAGTGGCAGCAAACCAACGCTTCTTTAATTCGTCGCACACGACTTATCCCCTTTTTTGAAAATAGGTACGATGTTCGCACGTTTCCAAGCTTTCGGACAAACGCCTTGTTCAATAGACAAACGACACAACTTTTTCATTGGTACGGCTAGTTCTTGCGCACATACGTGTATGATACGGGCACACTCACATCGTCAGGACCACGTGCTTTGCTCCTATTTGTGTACAATAGTATTGCACGGACAAGATCCTCTGACACGTCAAATGAGGACAGATTATCTATCGCATAATCCGGTGTCGGAGGTATCATATTTACGCCAGGGTCCGATAATTTACTAGCAAACGTGCGGTTCAGTAGCTCAGCTTTCTCACGATCACTATCAATCTTTCTACCACCGTCTATTAAACAAGGCGTGCTTGAGTTGCTTCCTTTTATACACCTAAGAAATGTCCAAAAACGCTTCGGATTAGATGACAGATCACCAACCAATCCTTTCAGATAAATTGCAAATTTCACACTCGTTAGCCGTTAGAACTGACGCCGCTTCTCGCTGAATACTTGCTGGTTGTCTTCATTCCGGTTCCTCTTCATCCTGCGGTGCGCCACCTCCTTCTCGTTGAGAGCTGATCGCAGCTCGCGGTCAAACCAGGGAGGCTGACGACGCGACAGTGTTACCACCGGGATGTGGTCACGATTGGCCGATGTGAGGAGGTCGTAAAAAGTCTCTAGCGCCTCATCCACCGGCACACCATCCAGCAGATTCCATGGTGTGAACTGCAAAGCCCGCCTCATGGCATCCCAATCAGCCCTTTTGTAGTTCAGTGCTGATTTCCGGGACACCAGCGGAGGTGACCGAGGCGCAGCTCTGACGTTACACGTTACTTCCAGGTTTGTCGGATGGAATGAGACCCAGTTGGACGATCGCGCTGGCTTCGATCCCTTTGCCGACGATAAGATCCAGATAGTTCTGTCCGCGGGTCGGTTGAGTGACGTACTGCGTAAATCCGGCCACGTTGCAGCAGTCGAGAAACTGTGTGGCACGAGTAGACCGGCGGATCATCTCGGGTGCTGCTCCCAGCTCTTGTCCCCGACGCGGCCTCCAGGTGACGTCCGGGACGTTGAAGTCCCCGGCGGCCAGCACAGCTCTCGTAGGCGCAGACTGGACGACATTCTGCAGGGCAGTCATTGTGATAGCCAATGCTGCATTGTCATCCGGTGGACAGTAGCAGATGGCCAGAATTATCCATGGTCTGGTCTTCAATTCCACCACAAGCATTTCCGCTCCGACAGGTTCCAGGTCCTCTCTCCGCTCTCCGAAAGTATGGCATTAGGATGTGTCGGGTGTTAATTTTGTCTACCCTACCTGTAAAAAGTCTGATTAAATTAAAAACTGTTTGTATTTGATGTACGGTTCAGTAATCCCCCCCCCCCCCAGTTGGTGCGGCGACTGCCCCATCAACTTTGATTTTGGCCCCACCATTTCTATGTTCTGCCCCAGCAACTTTTTCAGATTTGAAGGTTTCCTAGTGTTAAACTGTTCATTTTTTTCACCTCAGTCATGCAAAGCAACCATCCAATATGATATTTTGCCCCACCCACTTGCTCTGAAAAGCTCCACCCATATTGTCTATAAGATGGTCTGGTGGGTCCAGGGGCGTGACAGCCCCTGGTAGGTTCTGCAGCGCAGCGAGCGAATGTGAGCGGCTCGTTCTAAACATGGGTCCCTGCGACCTTAATTGCTGTAAATGTTAGGTCAAGTTTGATTATGTATTGTATGATTGGTTATTAGTTATGGTTATGGTTATGATTGGTTATGTATGATTATGTACATTTACAGCAATTAAAAGGTAATTACAAAACTGTATTGTGCATACGTTATACCGCATTTGGAGTATTGTGTACAAGCCTGGTCTCCAACATATGAGAAAGATTGTTGGATGTTAGAAAGAGTTAAAAAAGGGTAACGCAAATGGTTAATTGTCTTGGTAGTTTACCTTATGAAGATAGATCAAAGAAATTGGGTATGTTTTCACTTAGATATAGAATGCTAAGAGGAAATCGAATTGAAGTCTTCAAATTTGTAAATGGTCAGCATTCTGGATATTTAAAGGGAATGTTTGAGTTCAATAGGGAAAATCGAGGTAGAGGTCATCAGCATAAACTCATTATGAAACAAAGTAGGACTAGGCTATGACAGTAATTTGTCAGTAGAAGGGTTGTAGGACATTGGAATATGCTGCCAAGGATGTCGCTGATGCAGTGACACTTGCTTCCCTCAAAATTAATTAGACAAAACTTTACAGAGAAGGGATTAGTTAATAATTGCTCGTGGGATTAGGATTATTTTATGCAGGTAGAATAAGGTGATTTGAAGGGGCGAGACTGGTGGGTGGGGGGCGGGGGGGGGGGTGCAACCTCGGATGGGCCCAAGAGGCTCTTTGTTGCACTTTTCTTTTATGTCTCTTTATGTATCGTTTTTGGTGACGTCATAGCTTTGGTATTACTAGTACACTTCTCTGTCTGTCATAAATGAAAAAATATTCACATTAAATGACAAATATTGCTTAGACCTGTCTATACTCTCTTCTTCTATAGGGGCCTCAAGAACTTTACAATGTATTTAATCTTACATCAGCTACAGAGCAGCTTATCAGAGTTTCTGCAACTTTATGTTTTCATGTATGATCAATATTTCACAAGAGTATAAATATAAATATTGCTTCAGCGAGCGATATTGCATTAGTGTTGCTGGAGAACCATTTTCCAATTTTCGATTTGGTCGGAGAACCATAGTCTATTTTTACCACCCCTGGGCTCCTGTTTTGGGGAGGGTGTTACGAATGCGATTGTGCGGCGCATACTTCCTTCGTAGTTTGCGGTGCAATAAATGCGTCAGAAACATTTTGAATGCAATATGCATCATAAATACTGGGATTGTACATATTTTTGGCAGAGGCGCACTCAGATACACACAAAAATGGGAGGCGATACCCTCCCTCAAATTCGGTCCAAGTTCAAATTAGTAAGATCATAAAAAGCGTTACGCGCATGGTACCCCACGTTGTTTTTCTGGATCCGCCTATGCGCAATATATTACATTTAACAAATTACAGCAAATAATGCCCACATGTGATGTTCATGTCGTCCCAAACAATCACGAACAGCACATATTTGTAATCAGAAAATCCTCACATTTTACATCCCCTGAATACGCCTATGATTTTTTTATTTTGGCACTTGGCTTTTCATATATTGAATCATATATTGAATACATATATTGAATTTCATATATTTCATATATATTTTTTTTTAATGTGTATTTTTCCCCCTGCCCCCCATTTTTGAACAAACAAAAAATTCGGGGTCCGAAAAGTCATGACTAATCGAATGGTATTTTGTCCATCGAAATCGACAGAGCGGTTTTTGAGATTTCTGGGGAGGCAGAATCTGCCCCCCCCCCCCCCCCCCCCCCCCGCAGGTTAACGTAATTCTGGCCGCCCGCAGGGAATAGAGTTAATGATGCATGGAATAATAACACTTTCCAGATTCTTGGCGCACCAGCACACTTATACCTATTCCGAAACCTCGCAAGCCTCCCTCACTTCCCGCTAGCTATCGTCCTATTCTGAAACCTCGCAAGCCTCCCTCACTTCCCGCTAGCTATCGTCCTATTCTGAAACCTCGCAAGCCTCTCTCACTTCCCGCTAGCTATCGTCCTATTCTGAAACCTCGCAAGCCTCCCTCACTTCCCGCTAGCTATCGTCCTATTCTGAAACCTCGCCAGCCTCCCTCACTTCCCGCTAGCTATCGTCCTATTCTGAAACCTCGCAAGCCTCTCTCACTTCCCGCTAGCTATCGTCCTATTCTGAAACTTCGCAAGCCTCCCTCACTTCCCGCTAGCTATCGTCCTATTCTGAAACCTCGCAAGCCTCTCTCACTTCCCGCTAGCTGTCATCATATTTCACTCACTAGCTGTGCATGCAAACTATTAGAACGCTTGGTTAATGGGCGTATCATGACATATCTAGAAACAAAACAACTATTATTCCCATTTCAAAACGGATTCCGGCCGGGAAGATCAACCGCTGACAACTTTGTCCGTTTGATCGACTCGGTCCGACGTGGCTTTCAACAAAAACACATTAACATAGCTCACTTCCTAGATTTAAAAACCGCCTTTGATAAAGTCAACAAAGCAGCACTTCTTATGAAAGTACACCAAGCGGGAATCCGAGGCAGACTAGCCCACTTAATTACAGACTTCTTAACAAACAGAACATTCCAGGTCAGATGCGGTAATACCTTGTATACATCGTTTCAACAAGAACATGGAGTCCCGCTGGGGTCCGTGATATCACCAACCCTCTTTATAATCATGATAAACGATGTATTTGATGATATTAACAACATATCACAACAAATCAAGCTCTCACTATACGCCGACGAGGACGACCTGGCGGTGTGGTTCTCGCACCCCAGTGTCGATCGCGCAAACCAAATTATTCAACTTGCTCTAAATCATAATATATATGAAACATGGTGCAATTGGTGGGGACTTGAGGTATCTCTTACCAAATCTGCTACTATAATTTTTCCCAAGAAACTTAAACACGTAATACCACTAAATCCTCTATCATTGAACAGCGAAACAATTTCAGTTGTTAACTCTTTAAAATACTTGGGAATCACCCTAGACAGAAACCTTTCATTCACCAAACACTTCCATGATTTAAAACACAGATGCTACCGTATAATTAATATAATGAAAGCGCTAGCAAGTCGCGAGTGGGGTGCAGACCGATGCACCCTTCTACGACTATACACTTCCCTGATACACCCAATCCTGGACTATAATGGTTTTCTATTCGACGATATAGCCCCCTCTCAAATTCAAAAGCTACAAAATGTCCAGAACACCGCCCTGCGAATCGTCACAAGGGCTCTCCGCACATCAAACACTAACAATTTACACATTGACACTAACATACCTACACTCAGCCGCCGACGCAAACACACACACACACACACACTGCTGCGCTTTTACGCCGGAGCCACAGCACGACCAACACATCCAACATACCACATACTCACCAACATCCCACACAACACAACCAACACATCCAACATACCACATACTCACGAACATCCCACACAACACAACCAACACATCCAACATACCACATACTCACGAACATCCCACACAACACAACCAACACATCCAACACATCTCATACTCACGAACACCCCACACAGCACAACCAACACATCCAACATACCTCATAATCACGAACACCACACACAGCACAACCAACACATCCAACATTCCACATTCTCACGAACATCCCACACAACACAACCAACACATCCAACATACCACATACTCACGAACATCCCACACAACACAACCAACACATCCAACATACCACATACTCACGAACATCCCACACAACACAACCAACACATCCAACACATCTCATACTCACGAACACCCCACACAGCACAACCAACACAACCAACATACCTCATACTCACGAACACCACACACAGCACAACCAACACATCCAACATACCACATTCTCACGAACATCCCACACAACACAACCAACACATTCAACATACCACATACTCACGAACATCCCACACAACACAACCAACACATCCAACATACCACATACTCACGAACATCCCACACAGCACGACCAACACATCCAACATACCACATACTCACCAACATCCCACACAACACAACCAACACATCCAACATACCACATACTCACGAACATCCCACACAGCACAACCAACACATCCAACATACCACATACTCACGAACATCCCACACAACACAACCAACACATCCAACATACCACATACTCACCAACATCCCACACAACACAACCAACACATCCAACATACCACATACTCACGAACATCCCACACAACACAACCAACACATCCAACATACCACATACTCACGAACATCCCACACAACACAACCAACACATCCAACACATCTCATACTCACGAACACCCCACACAGCACAACCAACACATCCAACATACCTCATACTCACGAACACCACACACAGCACAACCAACACATCCAACATACCACATTCTCACGAACATCCCACACAACACAACCAACACATCCAACATACCACATACTCACGAACATCCCACACAACACAACCAACACATCCAACATACCACATACTCACGAACATCCCACACAACACAACCAACACATCCAACACATCTCATACTTACGAACACCCCACACAGCACAACCAACACATCCAACATACCTCATACTCACGAACACCACACACAGAACAACCAACACATCCAACATACCACATACTCACGAACATCCTATACAACACAACCAACACATCCAACACACCTCATACTCACGAACACCCCACACAGCACAACCAACACATCCAACATACCTCATACTCACGAACATCCCACACAACACAACCAACACATCCAACACATCTCATACTCACGAACACCCCACACAGCACAACCAACACATCCAACATACCTCATACTCACGAACACCACACACAGCACAACCAACACATCCAACATACCACATTCTCACGAACATCCCACACAACACAACCAACACATCCAACATACCACATACTCACCAACATCCCACACAACACAACCAACACATCCAACATACCACATACTCACGAACATCCCACACAACACAACCAACACATCCAACACATCTCATACTCACGAACACCCCACACAGCACAACCAACACATCCAACATACCTCATACTCACGAACACCACACACAGCACAACCAACACATCCAACATACCACATACTCACGAACATCCTATACAACACAACCAACACATCCAACACACCTCATACTCACGAACACCCCACACAGCACAACCAACACATCCAACATACCACATACTCACGAACATCCTATACAACACAACCAACACATCCAACACACCTCATACTCACGAAACCCCACACAGCACAACCAACGCATCCAACATACCTCATACTCACGAACACCACACACAGCACAACCAACACATCCAACATACCTCATACTCACGAACACCACACACAGCAGAAGACAGAATGACAGAAGAATTATGAAAAAGATACCCCAACATTAGCCTCAGGATAACACGAACTCGCGCACTATTCAACATACTACAACCAAACACAATGCGAACACCACATCTCACACCATACTGGCTCGCTACAGCACCAGACATACATTACCTTTATAAAGAACACAAAAACACTGTCACGGCGTCAGAGACACAAGCACTCTGCAATGCATTTAAAACACAACACAACACGTACACATTAATTTATACGGACGACTCACGTGACGATAATCGTTCCGGTGCTACACTTACTTCCAACCTGTATCAAGCTTCGATTAGACTGCCAGACATATCTGCAATATACACAGCTGAATTACAAGCGATAGTATTTGCATTAACGCATATTAAAAAAAACATCAAGAAAACGATCATTTGCAGTGACTTTCACTCTTCTCTGGTGACCATTTCTTCTACTCGCGAATTGCGACATCCTCTGGTCTACAAAATCCGACAACTCCTTTTCTCTTTGCGAATCGATTTACATTTCGACGCTAAGCTGCTCTGGATACCGGGACACACAGGTATCCCCGGTAATGTATCCCCGGTAATGTATCCCCGGTAACGAAAAGGCCGACACATTAGCAAAGAATGGCCTCCAATCTGCCCCTCGCAACCAACTACCCATTCCGCTACCAGACATATTAAACCAGTAAAACACCTTTTTGGGCGATGACCGAACGGGCGCGCTCTGGTGAAGCTAAAGCAGGTTTGAAATATGAAACGGTACGGGAACACACGTGGTAGTAACACATAGTCCTTTCAGTCTTTTTAGTCCTCCATAAAAATTGCCAGGCCTCCATGCATGCCAACATAAAAATTTAGTTGCATTAAATTGTTCATGATCTCCCTTCTCGAATCCGCCAAAAGGAAGTACGTCCTGAGCGCTGCATGCTTCATCGTATAAATCAGTAAAACGCCTTTTTGGGCGATGACCGAGCGGGCGCGTTCTGGTAAAGCTAAATTCAGTTGTTACCGAGCGGGCGTGAAGCGGCCGTGCGGTTTCTCGTGAACTTACTAGACAAATTTACAATTGACCCGGCCCGACCCGGCCAGAACCGGCCCGACACGGCTGTACAAACGCTTTTCGGAAGCTTATAACTTTGCAACTACTGCTCCGATTGAGATCCGGTTTTCACAATTGGATAGGTCCATCAAATCAATTGTGTTTTTGGTATAGTGCGTTCTGATAGGGGTGGTACCACAGCGCGTGGCACACGCAAACGTCGAAATGAACCAAAATCATTATTGATCAAAAATGGCTGTATTGATCTAAGCATTAATTTTTACGATGAAGCATGCAGCGCTCAGGACGTACCCCTTTTGGCGGATTCGAGAAAGGAGATCATGAACAATTGAATAGGTCAGTAAAACGCCTTTACCACACAGCGCCCGCTCGGTTCTCGCCCAAAAAAGCGTTTTACTGGTTCGCGCTCCGCTCGTCCTTCCGTGGTATATGGGAAAAATCTGAATACGAGCGGCCCAACCCGGCCCGGCCCGTGGCGACGCTTTTGATAAGCTAATATCTCTGCAACCGCACGTCCGATTAACAAGCGGGTTTCTTTGCTGAGTAGCCCCATCCAACCTACCCTGTTTGAGACCATTGACAACTCATGTGGGTGACTACCACTGCGCGTGGCGCGTGCCGCGTGGGTGGGGGGGGGGGAGTGTTGAAAAGTATTTACTCGCAAAAACTTCGCAACGGCTGGGCACATTATGTGCAAATTTGATGTGTAGTTAGGGACTCCTCAGCCGTGCACACGTGCTCACACCTATTCTATATCTCAGGAACAGCTGAACCGATTGTGTTCAAATTTGTTGTGTGGTTAGGGCCCCTCAGCCGCCAGTTTCCCACAAGTCAGGGGTGGGGTGCCTCTGCACGTGCGCACGTGCACACGCCTATTTTATATCTCAGGAACGGCTGAGCCGATTGTGTTATAATTGTGTGTGTGGTTAGGTACCTCTCAGCCGCCGCCTTTCCACAAGTCGGGGGTGCCCCACCCCCGACGTGCGCACAATCTCACCATTTTTTGTTGTATCTCAGAAACTACTTTTTTCAACGCGATTGAGTTGAAATTCCCATACATTTCGATCGCGCTCGCTTGTTCATCGCCAATTACGGCGCCTTACTGGTTATGAGCGGCCCGGCCCGGCCCGACCCGACCCGTGGCGACGCTTTTGAGTAGCTCATATCTCTTCAACCGCACGTCCGATTGACAAGCGGGCTTCTTTGCTCAGCAGCCCCATCCAACTTACCCTTTTTGAGACCAGTGCCGACTCATAAGGATGACTACCACTGCGCCTGGCGCGTGTCGCGTGAGAGGTGTTTAAAAGTGTTTTCTCGCAATAACTCCGCAACGGCTGGGCAGATTATGTGCACATTTGGTGTGTGGTTAGGGACCCCTCAACCGCCACTTTCACACAACTCAGGGGTGGTGTGACTGCACGTGCGCACGTGCACACCCCTATTATATATCTCAGGAATGGCTGAGCAAATTGTGTTCAAATTTGGTGTGTGGTTAGGGACCTCTCAGCTGCCACTTTCACACAAGTCAGGGGTGAGGTGCCTCTGCACGTGCGCACGTGCACCCCCTATTCTATATATCAGGAACGGCTGAGCCGATTGTGTTCAAATTCGGTGCGTGGTTAGGGACCTCTCAGCCACCTCTTTCCCACAAGTCAGAGGTGGGTTGCCTCTGCAGTGCGCACGTGCGCATCCTTTGTTGTATCTCAAAAACTACTAGCCCGATCGAGTCGAAATTCACCATAGATTTCCACATACATGTGTGCATGTGTGCATGTGTGCATGTGTGCATGTGTGCATGTGTGCATGTGTGCATGTGTGCATGTGTGCATGTGTGCATGTGTACATGTGTGCATGTGTGCATGTGTGCATGTGTGCATGTGTGCATGTGTGCATGTGTGCATGTGTGCATGTGTGCATGTGTGCATGTGTGCATGTGTGCATGTGTGCATGTGTGCATGTGTACATGTGTGCATCTGTGCATGTGTGCATGTGTGCATGTGTGCATGTGTACATGTGTGCATGTGTGCATGTGTGCATGTGTGCATGTGTGCATGTGTGAATGTGTGCATGTGTGCATGTGTGCATGTGTGCATGTGTACATGTGTGCATGTGTACATGTGTACATGTGTGCTTGTGTGCATGTGTGCATGTGTGCATGTGTGTATGTATGCATGTGTGCATGTGTACATGTGTGCATGTGTGCATGTGTGCATGTGTGCATGTGTGCATGTGTGTATGTGTGCATGTGTGCATGTGGGCATGTGTGCATGTGGGCATGTGTGCATGTGTGCATGTGTGCATGTGTTCATGTGTGCGTGTGTGCATGTGTGCATGTGTGCATGTGTGCATGTGTGCATGTGTGTATGTGTGTATGTGTGTATGTGTGTGTATGTGTGTATGTGTGTATGTGTGTATGTGTGTATGTATGTGTGTATGTGTGTATGTGTATATGTGTGTATGTGTGTATGTGTGTATGTGTGTATGTGTGTATGTGTGTATTTGTGTATGTGTGTATGTGTGTATGTGTGTATGTGTGTATGTGTGTATGTGTGTCTGTGTGTATGTGTGTATGTGTGTATGTGTGTATGTGTGTATGTATGTGTGTATGTGTGTATGTGTGTATGTGTGCATGTGTGCATGTGTGCATGTGTGCATGTGTGCATGTGTGCATGTGTATATGTGTATATGTGTATATGTGTATATGTGTATATGTGTATATGTGTATATCTGTATTTGTATATATGTATATATGTATATATGTATATATGTCGTAAATCGACCAAGGGGGCTATAGCCCTCATCGCCCCTTGTATCCGCCCCGGGTCTGACCTAGCCTACTTAAGGCCCCTGTCCGATTCAGCCTATACGAGGCCCCTCTCCGACCCAGTCTGCACGAGGCCCCTATCTGACCTAGCCTAGATGAGACCAATAGGTCCCTGTCTGAGTTCTGACCCAGCCAACACGATGCCCCCTATCAAGCGTTGCCCCCCTATTTGACAAGCGTCTGTCTGTCTGTCTGTCTGTCGCTCCGGAATGAATTTAACACAGTAATGCGGCAGTTCTACATTGCAGTCCACATTGCTATAAGCCCGTGATGTACGTGATTTTAAGGCTTTCAAACTAGTTTACGGATACTACCTAGTGTTGTATAATTCGTACATTTCCGACACATTTGACACGATAGTTACAGACAGTTTTAGTTTGTGAAGCTGTGGGCAAAGGTTTGTGCTGTAACTAACATAGAAGGAGGTGTTAATAATTATTTTACCGTACAAAAACAGTTTACGGATACGAGTTTTACATCGCTTCACTCCAGTCGAAAGCCAATCAGATCCGACCACGGATACTACAGTGCCAAAACCAATGTCAAGCAACCACGGAATCATTGCAAAACGAAGGTCATCTACATACGGTACGGCATATATCAATGAACATATAAGCTAAGCCGGGGTGGAGTTTTCACGGGTTTAACGGGTGTATAACGGGTGCCATAGGTGTTCCACGGGTATAATGGGTGAGTGCCGGCTATAACGGGGTTATCACGTGTTCCCCAGGGGCACAACGGGTACTACGGGTGTATGTCGGGCACCGTAGGTTTTTACGGGTATTTCGGGTGTATGACGGGTACAAAAACGTATTATAGGTACGATAGGTGTCGCGGGTAGTACGGGTTATCAATCCCTAATTGCCTATCACTGGCTTGCACCACCACTGGACACCAGTAATCGCCCAGCGGAGCGGACGGGTTAGCACTAGCACGGATTACACGAGGCCCCTATCTGGGCCAGTTTACACGAGGCCCCTATCTGGGCCAGCTTCCACGAGGCCCCTATCTGGGTCATCTTACACGATACCCCTAACTGGGCCAGCTTACACGAGGCCCCTATCTGGGCCAGCTTACACGAGGCCCCTATCTGGGCCAGCTTACACGAGGCCCCTATCTGACCCAGCCAACGCGAGGCCCCTATCTGATCCAGCTTACACAAGGCCCCTGTCTGGGCCAGCTTACACGAGGCCCCTGTCTGGGCCAGCCTACACGAGGTCCCTATCTGGGACAGCTTACACGAGGCCCCTGTCTTGGCCAGTTTACACGAGGCCCCTTCTGGGCCAGCTTACACGAGGCCCCTATCTGGGCCAGCTTACACGAGGCCCTGTCTGGGCCAGCTTACACGAGGCCCCTATCTGGGCCAGCTTCCACGAGGCCCCTATCTGGGTCATCTTACACGATACCCCTAACTGGGCCAGCTTACACGAGGCCCCTATCTGGGCCAGCTTACACGAGGCCCCTATCTGGGCCAGCTTACACGAGGCCCCTATCTGACCCAGCCAACGCGAGGCCCCTATCTGATCCAGCTTACACAAGGCCCCTGTCTGGGCCAGCTTACACGAGGCCCCTGTCTGGGCCAGCCTACACGAGGTCCCTATCTGGGACAGCTTACACGAGGCCCCTGTCTTGGCCAGTTTACACGAGGCCCCTTCTGGGCCAGCTTACACGAGGCCCCTATCTGGGCCAGCTTACACGAGGCCCTGTCTGGGCCAGCTTACACGAGGCCCCTATCTGGGCCAGCTTACACGAGGCCTCTATCTGGGCCAGCTTACACGAGACCCCTGTCTGCGCCAGCTTACACGAGGCCTCTATCTGGGCCAGCTTACTCGAGGCCCCTGTCTGGGCCAGATTACACGAGGCCCCTATCTGGGCCAGCTTACACGAGGCCTCTATCTGGGCCAGCTTACACGAGGCCCCTTCTGGGCCAGCTTACACGAGGCCCCTATCTTGGCCATCTTAAACGAGGCCCCTATCTGGGACAGCATACACGAGGCCCACATGAGGCCCCTTCTGGGACAGCTTACACGAGGCCCCTATCTGGGCCAGCTTACACGAGGCCCCTATCTGGGCCAGCTTACACGAGGCAGCTTGCGCTCGCAAATGTCAAATCCATTTTTAAAAACAAAGGATCTGCTTCAAATGTCTCAAATTACCGACCCATAAGCCTCTTCTCATGTCTCTCAAAAGTCCTGGAAAAAATAGTGTTTAAACGAATATATGAACATTTAACTAATCATCAGCTTCTAACTAAAAAGCAAAGTAGATATAGGTCAAATCACAGCACCCAGCTCCAATTAATGTTCCTCTCCCGCAACCTATATAAGTCTCTTGACACAGGACAAGACTTCACTGCTATTTACCTCGACATATCTCGCTACTCCGACAAAATTTGGCATAGAGGACTTTTTCACAAGTGTTTACATGAATTTGGACTGACCGACAACCTTCTTAAATGGCTTACCTCCTACTTAACTGACAGAAGACAAAGAGTGAAAATTGGCGACACCTTTTCAACTGTTCTTAAGACCAACGCAGGCTGTCCCCAAGGGTCTGTCCTTGGCCCCCTGTTGGCAATCCTTTACTTAAATGATCTATCAAGCCGAACTTCGAATGAAACTCTATTTTTGCAGATGACACTTCTAGTTATGCCCCTCATACACCAAGCAACATGGCCGCGGTTCAACAATCTCTACAAAAAGATATAAATGAAATTCATAAGTACGGGCAAGAATGGATCATAACTTGCAATGCTACAAAAACAGTTCAAAAACTTTCAGTAATAGAACCATATTAACCTCATCAAAGCTAACTTTTAGCGGAGATCCCATACCCATACACACTAGCCACAAACACTTAGGACTAATATTTTCAGAAGATTTGAGGTTCAAGGAACATGTTAATGAAATTATCAAAAAAGTAAACAGAAATTTGGGACCCTTGTACCTGATCGCCCCATATTTGCCAAGGGGTATCCTAGACCAAATATATACAGCCTACATTAGACCCTATTTCGACAACTCTGACGTTATTTACGACGGACTCATCACGACCTATGACGCCATCCGACTAGGAAGACTCCAAAATAGGGCTGCTAGAATTATCACCGGCACTCTCTTTCGAACTTCATCAGAAAAACTAAAAGCAGAACTAGGATGGAGCTCTATATCACAGAACTAGGATGGAGCTCCCTATCAGAACGCAGGAAACAGCACAAACTAAGCCTATACCACTCACTTGTTAACAACCTGACAATTCCAAATTATATCAGAGCGATCCTACCGGCAAGAAGAGTAAACACCACAAACAGATCATTAAGAAATGCGACAACCATGACGGAACCAACCAATCGTACTACCAAATATCACAACTCTTACATTCCAGCAACAACACGACTTTGGAACCACCTAAACAACGAAATCAGATCAATACTCACGACCAAATCTTTCAAAAGGGAGGTAGCAAAACAATCGACTCCAGACAAACCCCTCTTATATTACTCCCTTGGGTCAAAAACTGGATATTGCCTGCTCACGCGGCTAAGAGTCGAAATGTCGAAATTAAACGCCCATACATTCAAGATTAAAAAATCGACTCTCCATACTGCCAGGTTGGATACCAACTCGAAAATGTTAGACATTATTTTTTGCATTGCCCATCATACAACACGCTACGTCAGTTACTCTTTGGCTCAATAACACACATCATACACATTAATTTCGCCACACAACCAGATGAGGAAAAACTTGCTTTAATGCTACATGGCACAACTCTCGATGGTAAAATGATTTACGCAGTCACGAAAAGTGTTCAAAATTATATATTATCTACCAAACGTTTTGCATAATTGGTTTATCTAACACCAGCTGGGAGCCCGGGCCCGGTGATGCGCCCGGCACGGCTGCCGGCTGCTGCAGATCTCTAAATAACTAGTTGCGTGAGTGCTTACCATTGTGTTACCCGGGCGGCGGTTCATTGGGATTAACACCGAAGCGAGAAGCGCCGAGAACTAAGTGCGAGAGCACTTCTGCGCCAAGTGCAGGTAATTGTCTGTATTTCTTGTGTATTCCTATTTCAATACAATTCGTGTGTGTATGTGTGTATGTGTGTGTGCGTGCCCCTGTCTGGGCCAGCTTACACGAGGACCCTATCTGGGCCAGCTTACATGAGACCTCTATCTGGGCCAGCTTACACGAGGCCCCTATCTGGGCCAGCTTACACGAGGCCCCTATCTGGGCCAGCTTACACGAGGCCCCTATCTGGGCCAGCTTACATGAGGCCTCTATCTGGGCCAGCTTACACGAGGCCCCTATCTGGGCCAGCTTACACGAGGCCCCTATCTGGGCCAGCTTACACGAGGCCCCTATCTGGGCCAGCTTACACGAGGCCCCTATCTGGGCCAGCTTACACCAGGCCCCTATCTGGGCCAGTTTACACGAGGCCCCTATCTGGGCCAGCTTACATGAGGCCTCTATCTGGGCCAGCTTACATGAGGCCTCTATTTGGGCCAGTTTACACGAGGCCCCTTCTGGGCCAGCTTACACGAGGCCCCTATCTGGGCCAGCTTACACGAGGCCCCTATCTGGGCCAGCTTACACGAGGCCTCTGTCTGGGCCAGCTTACACGAGGACCCTGTCTGGGTCAGCTTACACGAGGACCCTATCTGGGCCAGCTTACACGAGGCCCCTATCTGGGCCAGATTACTCGAGGCCCCTGGCTGGGCCAGCCTACACGAGGCCCCTATCTGGGCCAGCTTACATGAGGCCCCTATCTGGGCCAGCTTACACGAGGTCCATATCTGGGCCAGCTTACACGAGGCCCCTATCTGGGCCAGCTTACACGATGCCCCTATCTGGGCCAGCTTACACGATGCCCCTGTCTGGGCCAGCTTACACGAGGCCCCTAGCTGGGCCAGCTTACTCGAGGCCCCTGTCTGGGCCAGCTTACATGAGGCCCCTTCTGGGCCAGCTTACACGAGGCCCCTATCTGGGCCACCTTACACCAGGCCCCTGTCTTGGCCAGTTTACACGAGGTCCCTTCTGGGCCAGCTTACTCGAGGCTCCTATCTGGGCCAGCTTATACGAGGCCCCTATCTGGGCCAGCTTACTCAAGGCCCCTATCTGGGCCAGCTTACTCGAGACTCCTATCTGGGCCAGCTTACACCAGGCCCCTGTCTTGGCCAGTTTACACGAGGCCCCTTCTGGCCAGCTTACACGAGGCCCCTATCTGGGCCAGCTTACTCGAGACTCCTATCTGGGCCAGCTTACACCAGGCCCCTGTCTTGGCCAGTTTACACGAGGCCCCTTCTGGCCAGCTTACACGAGGCCCCTATCTGGGCCAGCTTACTCGAGGCACCTATCTGGGCCAGCTTACTCGAGGCTCCTATCTGGGCCAGCTTACACGAGGCCCCTATCTGGGCCAGCTTACTCAAGGCCCCTATCTGGGCCAGCTTACTCGAGGCACCTATCTGGGCCAGCTTACTCGAGGCTCCTATCTGGGCCAGCTTACACGAGGCCCCTATCTGGGCCAGCTTACACGAGGCCCCTATCTGGGCCAGATTACTCGAGGCCCCTATCTGGGCCAGCTTACATGAGGCCCCTTCTGGGCCAGCTTACACGAGGCCCCTTCTGGGCCAGCTTACACGAGGCTCCTATCTGGGCCAGCTTACACGAGGCTCCTATCTGGGCCAGCTTACACCAGGCCCCTATCTGGGCCAGCTTACTCGAGGCTCCTATCTGGGCCAGTTTACACGAGGCCCCTATCTGGGCCAGCTTACACCAGGCCCCTGTGTTGGCCAGTTTACACGAGGCCCCTTCAGGCCAGCTTACACGAGGCCCCTATCTGGGCCAGCTTACACGAGGCCCCTATCTGGGCCAGCTTACACGAGGCCCCTATCTGGGCCAGCCTACACGAGGCCCATATCTGGGCCAGCTTACACGAGGCCCCTATCTGGGCCAGCTTACACGAGGCTCCTATCTGGGCCAGCCTACACGAGGCCCATATCTGGGCCAGCTTACACGAGGCCCTTATCTGGGCCAGCTTACACGAGGAACCTGTCTGGGCCAGCTTACTCGAGGCCCCTATCTGGGCCAGCTTACACGAGGAACCTATCTGGGCCAGCTTACTCGAGGCCCCTGTCTGGGACAGCTTACTCGAGGCCCCTGTCTGGGACAGCTTACTCGAGGCCCCTGTCTGGGCCAGCTTACTCGAGGCCCCTATCTGAACCAGTCTGCATGAGGCCCCGGACGACCCAGGAGGAGTCCTGTCAATTACACAAGAGGACTGGCATTTGTCAACATGTACAGACCAACAGGAGGATCTCGCCATGTTATTTGAACTCTGTGAACCTCGCTATGGTCCTGTCAATAAGCCAAGAGAACTGGCATTGGTTACCAGAAATGTGCTGGATTGGTTACCATGGGCAAACCAAGAGGTGGATCTCGCCGTGTGTTACCATTAATAGAAGCAAACACAAATTGGCATCACTATAGTAGCCCCAACTCGATGGAGGCCCCTACAGCCAGTGATGCTCCCTGGGGAGGAGGCCCCCCTGGGGGAGAGGCTCCCCTGCGACTTTGTCCCCCCCCCCCCCCGGTAAAATCTGGTGGCGCCGCCCCTGCCGATGATAGCTGGCAGCACTATCTTTATGTGTTCGGTACTGGGCAACAAGAACGGCGAACCGCCGGCTGCCCTTATACGTTAGAAAACGATGGTATTGGATAAATTAAATCTATAAATATTTGATTGATGGGCATTGGGCAATGCTTGTTAAAAAGTAAATTTGACATCTAGGCAATCGGCAGTTACCGGGCCAGTGAGTTTAGAATAGATAACACACTCGATGTTCTTCTCTCGATGTAAGCGCAACAGTACCTAATCAATATGAGGCCCGCGGCGCCGTCAGCAGTGCCTGGGTGTGCTCCTGGCAGCCAAGAAGCGTCAGCAGGTCTATACGGCCTTCACCAAGAACGGCGTCGTCTTCTACAAGGAGCGCAAAGACGGGGCAAACATTCGCGTCGACCATCTTGGTCAGATAAGTAGATATGCCTAGACACGCCTTCTCGTACAGTCTGAACTATGCCGGGCTTGCTTGGGTCGCTGTGTTTGCATGGTCGCTGTGTGTCTTGATTTCTCGATCGGCCCTGTGGTGGCCTTCACCCGACTGCATTGCCAGTGAACAAATGCTCATTAAGTTAATTATTATAAATGACTAACTCAGTCGATATAGCTAGCTTCAATGTAAGAGGTATTCGTGACAATTTGAAGAGAAGAGCCATTTTTCGTTGTTGTTTTTTTCCTGTGCATTATCCACGATCAGTCGTTATGTTACAAGAGACTCATTCGTGTTCGAGTGATGAACCCTTTTGGACGTCGGAGTGGGGAGGGGAAATAATATTTTCACACGGTAGTGCCAATCAATGTGGTACTGCACTACTATTGCCACGTAATTTCGACGGTAAGATTGCGGTAACAGATCGTGACGTCGATGGTAGAGTGTGCTCTGTTGAAGTTGATTTCGAAGCTGTTTCCATTTGTTTGGTTTGCGTGTACGCTCCTTCCGTAAATTCTCAGCAGCAGAAAGTCGCTTTCTTAAACTCCTTACAGAATTTCTGAAGTCCTAATTATAAAAATACCATAGTGGCGGGGATTTCAATTTTCGGCTTGATGAAGCTGAGGACGGGTCACGTCGCAGGGGGGCGCTATATTCGGCTTGATGAAGCTGAGGACGGGTCACGTCGCAGGGGGGCGCTATATTCGGCTTGATGAAGCTGAGGACGGGTCACGTCGCAGGGGGGGCGCTATATTCGGCTTGATGATGCTGAGGACGGGTCACGTCGCAGGGGGGCGCTATATTCGGCTTGATGATGCTGAGGACGGGTCACGTCGCAGGGGGGCGCTATATTCGGCTTGATGAAGCTGAGGACGGGTCACGTCGCAGGGGGGCGCTATATTCGGCTTGATGATGCTGAGGACGGGTCACGTCGCAGGGGGCGCTATATTCGGCTTGATGATGCTGAGGACGGGTCACGTCGCAGGGGGGCGCTATATTCGGCTTGATGAAGCTGAGGACGGGTCACGTCGCAGGGGGGCGCTATATTCGGCTTGATGATGCTGAGGACGGGTCACGTCGCAGGGGGGCGCTATATTCGGCTTGATGAAGCTGAGGACGGGTCACGTCGCAGGGGGGCGCTATATTCGGCTTGATGATGCTGAGGACGGGTCACGTCGCAGGGGGCGCTATATTCGGCTTGATGATGCTGAGGACGGGTCACGTCGCAGGGGGGCGCTATATTCGGCTTGATGAAGCTGAGGACGGGTCACGTCGCAGGGGGCGCTATATTCGGCTTGATGATGCTGAGGACGGGTCACGTCGCAGGGGGGCGCTATATTCGGCTTGATGATGCTGAGGACGGGTCACGTCGCAGGGGGGCGCTATATTCGGCTTGATGATGCTGAGGACGGGTCACGTCGCAGGGGGGCGCTATATTCGGCTTGATGATGCTGAGGACGGGTCACGTCGCAGGGGGGCGCTATATTCGGCTTGATGAAGCTGAGGACGGGTCACGTCGCAGGGGGGCGCTATATTCGGCTTGATGATGCTGAGGACGGGTCACGTCGCAGGGGGCGCTATATTCGGCTTGATGATGCTGAGGACGGGTCACGTCGCAGGGGGGCGCTATATTCGGCTTGATGGTGCTGAGGACGGGTCACGTCGCAGGGGGCGCTATATTCGGCTTGATGATGCTGAGGACGGGTCACGTCGCAGGGGGGCGCTATATTCGGCTTGATGATGCTGAGGACGGGTCACGTCGCAGGGGGGCGCTATATTCGGCTTGATGGTGCTGAGGACGGGTCACGTCGCAGGGGGGCGCTATATTCGGCTTGATGATGCTGAGGACGGGTCACGTCGCAGGGAGGCGCGAGCAGGAGTAAGCTGCGCGGTATGCTGGCAAGTTTGTGCCTCACAGATATTTGGCGACTTAAGCACCCACAGCTCAGAAGATTTACATGGCGTAGGTCAGACTCAACTCAGCAGTCCCGCATTTATTATACTTTTGTAAGTGATAGCCTTGTTAATAACCACATCATCACGATCAGTGAAATTACGCCAGGCATACTAAGCGACCACAGTGTGGTTTCAGTAGGGATACAATTAGGAGGCAATACTCGCGGTCCGGGCCTATTTCGCTTTAGCAATTGCTTGCTAGAGAAGGCCAGCTTTGTGCTTGACATAAAGGAGGAAATAGGAAAGGCTGCCTGCTGCCTGGAACCTTACCACCAGGACATACCAATAAGCACTCGCGTAAACTTCCTATTGTGTAATTTACGTTATATTAGTATACGTACGAGTAAGTCTCTAGCCGCGGCAAAGCGAAGAGAGGAGAATGAGATAATGCGACGGCTAGCTATGATTGAAGACACAATAGCTGAGTCGCCCAACAGGGAGCTGTCGGCGCAGTATGTCACCCTCAAAGCAGAGGTAGACGAACTTCAGCTGAAACGTGCCAAAACTGCAATGCTCTTTACCAGAACTAAGTGGATGGAGCATGGAGAAAAGCCTACCGGCTATTTTCTCCGCTTGCAGAAGCACGACTTCACTCAGAAGGCCATCTACATGCTTGAGCTGCCGAATGGTAATGTTATCCACGACAAAGAAGAAACTTTACAGTTTTGCTTTTCTCATTTTCAGAATATGTATGCTTCCAAAAGTATACCTGACGATGCTATAGATGAGTATTTGGACACAGTAAATGGCCCGAGGCTTTCCGATAGTGACAGGGACAGATGTGAGGGCGCATTTACCGTCGAAGAATGCAGTTCAGCATTAAAGAAAATGGGTAAAAACAAAGTCCCTGGGATTTCTGGTTTCACAGTTGAGTTTTTTTAATACTTTTGGGATGACATCGGCCCTATGGCCGTTGACTATTTAAATGTAGCAAAGTTACATGGCTTACGCATAGAGCAAAGGCGTGCTGTCATTGTGATGATTCCCAAAAAAGGCGACCAGAAGTACCTTAAAAACAAACGACCGATCTGCTTGTTTTATGTTCTGTACAAGGTTACTGCCAAAGTGATTGCCAATCGCATGTCTGGGGTCATCGATTTGTTAATATCGCCTGACCAGACTGGATCTTTGCCGCGGCGGTATATCGGTGAAAATATTCGCCTCATCTCGTATGTTATAGAATATTGTCGCACTGATGACAAGGTATTCTCATGGCTTTGGATTACCGGCATGCTTTCGATGCCATAGAACATAATTTTTTGTGTAAAACACTTACAAAATATAATTTTGGGGCTGACGTCATTGACTCGCTAAAACTGGTGTACAGTAACAACGAGATGACAGTGCTGAACAACGGGTCTACGTCTGCGTGGTTCAAGCCGGCACGCGGTGTCCTGCAAGCTCACCTGTGAGCGGTATATTATTTGCTCTCGTTGCTGAAATTATGGCCATTAAGCTGCGCAGTGAATCTCAAATTAAGGGCATTACATTTGGTCCGGTGGAAATAAGAATATCACAATATGCCGACGACGGTACTTGCTTCGTGGCAGACGAACCTTCCGCAGCCCAGGTGTTAAGTGTCATGGAAGCTTACAGAAGCACCTCTGGTTTGGAATTTAATTTGGAAAAGTGCAGTTTTATGTGGCTGGGCAAAAAAGCTGAGTCTTCAGACGATATCTGCGGTTAAAGTCCTGCAAGAAAGATAAAAATTATTGACATCATATTCAGCGCACTAGATGATGTTTCAGAGGATAACATGGCACCAGTCATTATTAAAATTGAAAATACATTGAATGCATGGAGGCAGAGAAATATCACTCTGAAAGGCCGCGTCACTATTGCCAAGTCATTGGTAATACCCCAATTGGTGTATTGCGCTACTTCTGTGAGCATATCTAACTCGAATTTGTGTAAAATTCAAAGCTTGATACAGAAATTCATCTGGAGAGGTCGTCCGCCAAAAGTAGCCCAAAAAACTATAATGCAGCCGAGTGAGTACGGCGGCCTCGCCAGCCCTCATGTGCCCACGATGTACAAAGCTCTACGCTTGTCTTGGCTGACCAGAATCTGGAAGGGAGCTGACGCAAAATGGTACCATTTGCTGCAGCAGCGCATGATTTAAACGAGCAGCCCTTATCCTTTGGTGCACTTAACGTTGCATACCCAAATCATGGCTTGAACTATCTGAGCTACTATGGCATTTTGAACGCCATCCCGAGCCAATGGTGCCGGGTGTTGCGCAATGCTGACGCTACGTATTTAGTGCTTAACACCAGCTTGCACCTTAAAGTGGGCGATGCTCTAGTTGACGTAAAGACTATGAAAGTGGTACATTTCTGCAGGATGCTCACGTCTGTCTCTATACCTAGTGCTTGGCGGAGGTGGGAGGCTGAAGGTATTCAAGACGCAGATTGGAAATCAGTTTGCAAAATACCGTACACAAGTTGTTTTTCCACCAGGATTCAGTCGTTTCAATACAGAGTGTTGCATAGATTCATTCCGACACAGATATTCCTACACTATAGACACATTGTGGACAACCCGAATTGCACCAAATGTGGTTGTAATGACACATTAGCCCATTATTTTTCTGAATGCTCTACATTACAACAATTGTGGAATGATATACATCATATTATTGTACGACGACTATGCGGCAGATACGGTAGATTACGACAACTCTCCGCTCATGATATCCTTTTAGGCGTCATCGGGGGATCAAAAATGTTGAATTTGATCGTCTTAATTTGCAAAATGTACATTTACCAGGCAAAGTCACAGTCTAAGGACGTCAATTTCCATGGATTTCTAGGATTACTGCACAATCATTTTGCTATTGAGAGGCAAGCTGCAATAACTCAGGGGAAGCTCGAGCGACACACCCGAAAATGGCGACAGCTTCTTGACAATACGGGTAACCTACGCATATGAGACACCGTTTAAGGACAGGCCCCGCCCTTTCCCCACCCGGGCTAACCCGGGACCGGCCCTCAGCATGTGCTGCAGGGCCGGTCGGCCGGCCGGGCGTGCAGGGCACCGGCCCGCCGCGCTGGTCGACGGCTCGCACGCCCGGCCGGTGGCGAGGGGGCGCCGCTTCGCGAACGGGAGCCGCGAAAAACGCGAGGCGGCGCGGGCGGGGGTCGCCTATGATGGTCACATACGGCCTATGATGTGCTGTATGTTGTGGTGTTATGTTACTACTTACTGTATGTTGGGGTGACGAATGTTGTGGCGTATGTCTCGGTATAAAGATGCGCGATGCGATATGTTGGGATGACATTTTGTGAAACGACATGTATGTGTCACGCAAATACTTCATGATGTTTTGTTGATAATATAAGCGCATGCGTATGCATGCGGAAACTGGACAAGAAAAAAAATATGAGGCCCCATGACCCGATCAATTATATATATATATATATATATATATATATATATATATATATATATATATATATATATATATATATATATATATATATATATATATATATATATATATATATATATATATATATATATATATATATATATATATATATATATATATATATATATATATATATATATATATATATATATATATATATATATATATATATATATATATATATATATATATATATATATATATATATATATATATATATATATATATATATATATATATATATATATATATATATATATATATATATATATATATATATATATATATATATATATATATATATATATATATATATATATATATATATATATATATATATATATATATATATATATATATATATATATATATATATATATATATATATATATATATATATATATATATATATATATATATATATATATATATATATATATATATATATATATATATATATATATATATATATATATATATATATATATATATATATATATATATATATATATATATATATATATATATATATATATATATATATATATATATATATATATATATATATATATATATATATATATATATATATATATCTATATCTATATCTATATCTATATCTATATCTATATCTATATCTATATCTATATCGATATCGATATCGATATCGATATCGACGTCGAGTCGACGACGTCGACGTCGACGTCGACGTAGACGTAGACACAGACACAGACACAGACACAGACACAGACACAGACACAGACACAGACACAGACACAGACACAGACACAGACACAGACACAGACACAGACACAGACACAGACACAGACACAGACACAGACACAGACACAGACACAGACACAGACACAGACACAGACACAGACACAGACACAGACACAGACACAGACACAGACACAGACACAGACACAGACACCAGACACAGACACAGACACAGACACAGACACAGACACAGACACAGACACAGACACAGACACAGACACAGACACAGACACAGACACAGACACAGACACAGACACAGACACAGACACAGACACAGACACAGACACAGACACAGACACAGACACAGACACAGACACAGACACAGACACAGACACAGACACAGACACAGACACAGACACAGACACAGACACAGACACAGACACAGACACAGACACAGACACAGACACAGACACAGACACAGACACAGACACAGACACAGACACAGACACAGACACAGACACAGACACAGACACAGACAGACACAGACACAGACACAGACACAGACACAGACACAGACACAGACACAGACACACAGACACAGACACAGACACAGACACAGACACAGACACAGACACAGACACAGACACAGACACAGACACAGACACAGACACAGACACAGACACAGACACAGACACAGACACAGACACAGACACAGACACAGACACAGACACAGACACAGACACAGACACAGACACAGACACAGACACAGACACAGACACAGACACAGACACAGACACAGACACAGACACAGACACAGACACAGACACAGACACAGACACAGACACAGACACAGACACAGACACAGACACAGACACAGACACAGACACAGACACAGACACAGACACAGACACAGACACAGACACAGACACAGACACAGACACAGACACAGACACAGACACAGACACAGACACAGACACAGACACAGACACAGACACAGACACAGACACAGACACAGACACAGACACAGACACAGACACAGACACAGACACAGACACAGACACAGACACAGACACAGACACAGACACAGACACAGACACAGACACAGACACAGACACAGACACAGACACAGACACAGACACAGACACAGACACAGACACAGACACAGACACAGACACAGACACAGACACAGACACAGACACAGACACAGACACAGACACAGACACAGACACAGACACAGACACAGACACAGACACAGACACAGACACAGACACAGACACAGACACAGACACAGACACAGACACAGACACAGACACAGACACAGACACAGACACAGACACAGACACAGACACAGACACAGACACAGACACAGACACAGACACAGACACAGACACAGACACAGACACAGACACAGACACAGACACAGACACAGACACAGACACAGACACAGACACAGACACAGACACAGACACAGACACAGACACAGACACAGACACAGACACAGACACAGACACAGACACAGACACAGACACAGACACAGACACAGACACAGACACAGACACAGACACAGACACAGACACAGACACAGACACAGACACAGACACAGACACAGACACAGACACAGACACAGACACAGACACAGACACAGACACAGACACAGACACAGACACAGACACAGACACAGACACAGACACAGACACAGACACAGACACAGACACAGACACAGACACAGACACAGACACAGACACAGACACAGACACAGACACAGACACAGACACAGACACAGACACAGACACAGACACAGACACAGACACAGACACAGACACAGACACAGACACAGACACAGACACAGACACAGACACAGACACAGACACAGACACAGACACAGACACAGACACAGACACAGACACAGACACAGACACAGACACAGACACAGACACAGACACAGACACAGACACAGACACAGACACAGACACAGACACAGACACAGACACAGACACAGACACAGACACAGACACAGACACAGACACAGACACAGACACAGACACAGACACAGACACAGACACAGACACAGACACAGACACAGACACAGACACAGACACAGACACAGACACAGACACAGACACAGACACAGACACAGACACAGACACAGACACAGACACAGACACAGACACAGACACAGACACAGACACAGACACAGACACAGACACAGACACAGACACAGACACAGACACAGACACAGACACAGACACAGACACAGACACAGACACAGACACAGACACAGACACAGACACAGACACAGACACAGACACAGACACAGACACAGACACAGACACAGACACAGACACAGACACAGACACAGACACAGACACAGACACAGACACAGACACAGACACAGACACAGACACAGACACAGACACAGACACAGACACAGACACAGACACAGACACAGACACAGACACAGACACAGACACAGACACAGACAGACACAGACACAGACACAGACACAGACACAGACACAGACACAGACACAGACACAGACACAGACACAGACACAGACACAGACACAGACACAGACACAGACACAGACACAGACACAGACACAGACACAGACACAGACACAGACACAGACACAGACACAGACACAGACACAGACACAGACACAGACACAGACACAGACACAGACACAGACACAGACACAGACACAGACACAGACACAGACACAGACACAGACACAGACACAGACACAGACACAGACACAGACACAGACACAGACACAGACACAGACACAGACACAGACACAGACACAGACACAGACACAGACACAGACACAGACACAGACACAGACACAGACACAGACACAGACACAGACACAGACACAGACACAGACACAGACACAGACACAGACACAGACACAGACACAGACACAGACACAGACACAGACACAGACACAGACACAGACACAGACACAGACACAGACACAGACACAGACACAGACACAGACACAGACACAGACACAGACACAGACACAGACACAGACACAGACACAGACACAGACACAGACACAGACACAGACACAGACACAGACACAGACACAGACACAGACACAGACACAGACACAGACACAGACACAGACACAGACACAGACACAGACACAGACACAGACACAGACACAGACACAGACACAGACACAGACACAGACACAGACACAGACACAGACACAGACACAGACACAGACACAGACACAGACACAGACACAGACACAGACACAGACACAGACACAGACACAGACACAGACACAGACACAGACACAGACACAGACACAGACACAGACACAGACACAGACACAGACACAGACACAGACACAGACACAGACACAGACACAGACACAGACACAGACACAGACACAGACACAGACACAGACACAGACACAGACACAGACACAGACACAGACACAGACACAGACACAGACACAGACACAGACACAGACACAGACACAGACACAGACACAGACACAGACACAGACACAGACACAGACACAGACACAGACACAGACACAGACACAGACACAGACACAGACACAGACACAGACACAGACACAGACACAGACACAGACACAGACACAGACACAGACACAGACACAGACACAGACACAGACACAG
>JAXIVJ010005613.1:40000-72660 GCA_036785665.1 Chirona hameri
ACCAGAGCATTCACCTTTTGCGATGTCTGTCCCTGAAGACTCGCTTGAATCGAAGCATGTCTCTGAAGACGTTCCGGGTTCGGAGACTGTCCTTGAGGAATTTGACTTTCCTCAGCCGCATCAGAAGCAGCAGCGGCATTCAGCATCGCGGTCTGCTGCTCTGGTGAGATTTCTGCGACGGCAGCGGAGAGCAGGGCGTACTGCTCCGAGAGAGCGGGGTTAGAAGCAGCTTCCATCAACAGGTCCACAAGCTGACTTGGTGGAATCTCACTCACTGGGGGCCACGAAGTTGGGTCGTTCCATGGGAAGGCAGCTGGTGTAGGTGTTCCCGGTGGTTGTCCCTGAGGACTCTCCTGTTTCGTAGGCTGTTCCTGAAGGCTTTCGGGATTCGAAGACTGTCCCTGAAGATTTTGCTGCTCTTCGGCCATATCAGCATCAGCAGCGGCACTCATTATGGCGTTCTGTTGCTCTGGTGAGAGTTCTGCGATACCAGCAGCAAGCAAAGCGTACTGTTCCGCGAGAGCCGGAGTAGAAGCTGCCTCCATCAGAAGGTCGACCAACTGACTAGGTGGAATTTTACTAAGTGGTGGCCACGCTTTTTGATTGTTCCAATCGAAAGTATCTGGTGTGAATGTTCCTGGGGCGTTGCTGAAGGATGGGTTTGGTGACACTGGGGGACCTGCGCTGGGAGGAGCGCCGGGGGGTGCTGGACCGGAAGCCGGAGCAGACCCCGCCAGAGCCGGCGGTGGAAGCGGAGATGGAGATAGTGAGAGATAATTGAGAGGACTGGGAGGAGGAGGAAGAGGAGGAGGAGCAGCAGTTTCTGGCGGCTGAGGGCTAGACGTAGGATGTGGAGCATCAGGACCAGCCTGCAGCGAAGGGCCAGCGTCGGGCGGTGATGCTGGTGTTGTAGACCTGGAATCAGGCTGTTCTAGTGGACTTGGTCCAGGAGATAAGGAGCTGGTAGAAGGGGGTGTAGGAGGTAATGGGGTGGTGACGTCTGTTGGCGTCGGTTTTGGAAATTGAGGGTCGGGTGATGGAAGTCCTACTAACTTCTGTTCTGAAGGAGAAGGTGGCATGGGGAGGGGAGTGGGGACTGGCCCGGGTGAGGGTGGTCCAGGAGGCGGCAATGGTGTGAGAGTTGGTGCAGGTGGGAATGTGTCAGGGAGAGGAAACTCTGCAGGTGCTGGCACTGGTGGGGGTGGAGTGGGAGCTGGTAACGGTGGAGGAAGTTTAGGAGAAGGAGCTTCAATAGATCCTGGTGGGAATGCTTCAGGAGATGGAATACTAGGAGGGAATGCGCCTGGTGGGATTGTATCAGGAGATGGAATGCTAGGAGGGAGTGCGCTTGGTGGGAATGCTTCAGGAGATGGAATGCTAGGAGGGAATGCACCTGGTGGGATTGTACCAGGAGATGGAATGCTAGGAGGGAGTGCGCCTGGTGGGATTGTATCAGGAGAAGGGATGCCGATGGGAGCTGGTGCGGGCGGTTTAGGTTGAAGGTTGGTAGGAAATACAGTAGGAAACGGAGCGGGTGGTAGAGGTTTAAGGCCAGTAGGAAAGTTAGTGGGAACAGGCGCAGGAGGTTGTGGTAGAAGACTGGGTGGGTTTGGATTAGGTGGTAGTTGATTCGGGCCAACTGGAACTGGGACAGGAGGTTGTGGGCCGAAGCCAGTCGGCAAAGGGGCGGGGGGCTGTGGGCCAAGGCCAGTCGGTGATGGGACAGAAGGTTGTGGGCCGAAGCCAGTCGGGAAAGGAGCGGGGGGCTGTGGGCCGAGGCCAGTCGATGATGGGACAGGAGGTTGTGGGCCGAAGCCAGTCGGGAAAGGGGCGGGGGGATGTGGCCCAAGGTCAGTCGGTAATGGAACAGGAGGTTGTGGGCGGAAACCAGTCGGGAAAGGGGCGGGGGGCTGTGGGCCAGTCGGTGATGGGCCAGGAGGTTGTGGGCCGAAGCCAGTCGGGAAAGGGGCGGGGGGCTGTGTGCCAAAACCAGTTGGGAGTGGAGCAGGAGGCCCAGGTCCCGGAAAAGGGAAGTCTGTTGGGTGTGGCCTAGGAGGAGGCGGAGAAGTGGGTACAATTCCAAAGGGATTCTGCGTGAAGGGGGGATACTCAGTGATCCCCAGACCGGGAGGAAAGACACCAGGAAAACCGCCTCCACCGGTTGGCAAAGGTGGAAATCCGCCGGACGTTGGGAAGGGTCCACCGGGAGGAGCGATGGGCAAGGGGCCGCCGAATGGATTGACCGGAGGAATTGTCCCTGGTGGACGAAACCCTGTTGGTGAGATGGGTGGCCCTACCGGCGCTGGAAGAAGTCCGCCCGGATATACTCCTGTCCCGTATCCAGCAGGTAGGGGATATCCTGTTCCTGGTGGATAAACTCCTGTTCCTGGTGGATAAACTCCTGATCCTATAGGATACACTCCTGATCCTGTAGGATACACTCCTGATCCTGTAGGATACACTCCTGATCCTGTAGGATACAATCCTGATCCAGGAATAGGATAGCCTACTGGTGGAACTGGGTAAACTTGGGGCACTGGAGGAGGATATACCCCTGATCCTGTAGGATAAACACCCCCGTATCCGCCGGGAGGGTAGATTCCTATACCAGGTCCTCCTGGCCGGTTGATACCGCTGTCTATTTCTTCGTCAGGATCTGTGCCGTCGATGCCTGGAGGAAACACTCCAGGTGGATGCGTACCAGGAGGATTAATGTCTTCTGGATATGGAGTGGGTGGACGAATCGATGGAGGCTTAACATCGGTGGCGTCGTCATCGTCGCAATAGCCATCACCATCTTCATCGTAAAACTTATTATTTTTCCTGTCCTGCTTTTCCTTGTGCTTTTTCTTGCGATCAGCTATCTCATCTTTTTTATCTTTGTTCTTCGATTCGATTTTCTCGTTGATCTTCTTGATGACATTATTGAAGATCCCACCGGGATTGGACAGCCGCCGTGATTCAGGAAAAGACAGGGATCGTCCACTTCCGAACCACCGATGACGCCCGTGATTGTCGTCTTCCTCTTCCTCTCCGCCAGGATGTTCATCATCTTCATCATCTTCCTCATCTAGCTCTACATACACTTCCTCATGTTCCTCCGCGTCATGTTCATCTTCATCTTCTTCCTTCTTCTGCCTCAAAATACACTTCTTCGGCATGCACTTGAAGGCACGGCACTCGCCACCGAGACACTGCACGCTGCGAACGCAGCTATGATATTTCTTCTTCTGCTTCCAGCACGAATTTCCCAAGAACCCGAGGCCACAGTACTTCCCCTTTTTACATCCATTTGTTTCATTCGGCCTTGGACACCGGTCAACACGCAGGGTGACACCAGAGTTGAAGATGCCCTCCATGCGATCCATCCAAGCATCTGTGGGCGCATTGAATGGATCCCACGCTGCTAGTCCTCCCTCATTATCCGCCTCCTCTTCCGTATGAGCGATGAACTCCACCGCGTTGGATTTTCCCTCTGTATCTTCATCGCTGGCCTCGTCCTCGTCATGTTCATCATCATCGCCATCTCCTTCGCCATCACCGTTCTCGTCTTCATCACCATGTCCGTTTTCCTCGCCGTGACCGGCATCACCATCCTCTTCACTCTTCACCATTTCGTCATCCTTGTTGCCATGTTCTTCATCTTCGTCTTCTTTCTCTTCCTCTGTTCCGTGACCGTCCTCTTCCTCTTCATTCCCTCCTTCGCCTTCCTCGTCCTCTTCATAGTCATAATCATAATATTCATCATCAAAATCAATATCATCAAAGTCATAGTCATCTTCGCCATATTTATCTTTTTTGCCATTAAACCAGTTTATCAACTGTGATGTCCAGTTGAACGACGGCCAAGGAAAAGACAAGCTGGGTCGTCGCCACGTAATCTTCGGAAACGTATACACGCTCACCTGGATCCCAGAACCATTTTGACTCGCCTGTACCTTTGTCAGGCCCTCTTCCACCTTTGCATGTCCCTTTTCTACTCTCTCGTGGCCTCGATTCAAAACCTTCTGGCCTTTTCTTACCGCCCGCAAACCCTGTCGAAGTGCTCTGATGGCCTTTATCAACTTCCTGCGTCCTTTGTTCACTTTTTGCTGTCCACGTTCCAGCACCTTGTGTCCTTTCTCCACGACTCTGTGGCCCTTCTCCACCTCTTTGAAGCCTTTCTCCACCGCCGCTGCCGTCCGGTTGCTCGCCCTGCCGCCATGTTGCGATCCCGCGTCATCCGTCGCTCCGCTCCAGTCCGGAGTCCACTCCAGCTTCGGCAGCTTCGGCAGCTTTGGCAGCTGCAGCTTCGGAAGCGAAGGCCACGACGGTGCGGGAGGCAGGGTCGGCATGGGCGGCAGCGTCGGCAGGGTCGGTATCATCCAGTCCATGGGTGGCATCGTCGGCAGACCCCACTCCTCCGGCGCCGACCAGCCTAAGCGGGGTTCCCGTGTCGCCTCCTCTGGCGGCGGCTGAGTCGTCGCGCTCGACGCCTGTTTCAGCACCGTCGAATTCGATGATTGCGTCTGTGGCGACAGCTCAGATGAGTTCGAAGGACGGTCGATGGCGGTCCCAAACGGCGTCACTTCTGTCACGTTTGACGAAGGCGGGCCTTGCGACGCTGTAGGCGTCATCGGCGTAGCTGGAGCGGCGCTCACTGTTGCACTTAACATCAGCATCAGCACTATCGTTGCCTGCTGTGGCACTGGCAGCAGCGGTACTGCCCGAGGCACCGCCTGAGGCGATAACGCTGGCGGCACCAGTCCCCATGCCGCCATCACGTTCAACACACCCCTCTCGCCTCTGTTCCCTGCACTGTGCGCGGGTCGCCCGGAGACTGTACACCGGACATCTTCGGACCCGGCGGTCTCCGATCCCGCACCGCGCGAGCCGTGCAGAAAGCCGCCGGGTCGGTCGCCGGCCGGAGGAAAGTGACACGAACGGGTCGGACCGGTCAGCTGTGAGAAGATGGGCCGAATCGCGGCACCGGCTTGACTGGTGAGATGCGGGTGCACGCTCGGAGGATGTGGGGTATAGGTGCAAAATTGCACTCCTGCCGATTCAAATGCGGAGTAGAGTCGGGTTGCGTTAACTGTTAAGTCTGCTTTTGCGGGGCCAAGTTCCTTCATAATGCGTCACGCTGCTTTAACGACCAATATTTCCGTACTCAATTCTAGCAGTTTGTATTTGACGGGTAAATTAAATGAATGATGTCCATAAAGTTGTGCGGAATGAACCCAGCCGTATAAACTTTGTTGATATTCCTTTGCGTTTATGCTCTCGTATAAGCGTTTTTTCTTCTTTTGTGCGCTGTGTGTTTCGATGCTACAACATGCTACGAATTTGTATTGAAGTATCTTGCATCCCTCGTGAGGTCTGTATTTTTGGCTCGTTTAAATTTGCTCACCATGTGCGCAGCTAATCAAAAAAGAAGTTCAAAGTTGCATGTATCGAACGTTAGTCGCAGTCCGTACTCAATTCTAGCAGTCGCAGTCCGTACTCATTAGTAGTAGTAGTAGTAGTAGTAGTAGAAAGAAATATAACCTTATGCTCATTTTATGTTGAAATATCAAAAGAAAATCCAAAATATATTTTCGGCTATGAGCCTTCTTCGATGGATCCAGTTAAGAAGGCTCACAGCCGAACATATATTCTGGACTTTCTTCTGATATTTCAACATGAAATGAGCATAAGGTTATATTTCTTTATACTACTAAGAAGATCAAAGTTAACAAAACAAGCACATGAAATAGGTCGTGTAATCCCTCGCAGAGTGTCACTAGTGTTGACATTAGCATGGCAAAATAAGCCGGCCCTTTATAATCCAGCGCAGATCTCGTGTTGCTCTCCCGAGTTCAGTGTGACTTGTGACGGACGGATCTGGCAAACCAGTTCTGCAGAAAGTGGCGCAGGGTCACGCGCTGAGCTCTCGACAGAAACCTTCGAGAAGAAAACCGGACAAACAGGCCCGGCGATATTGACTGACAAGTGATAGACGAGTGACATCTACTGCATTTTAAGTGGTTACATTGGAGATAGAATTGTCACTGATCCGACATCGGTATCTATGTAAAATAAGTGGGTGAAGTTTCAACTGTCCTCCTTGCTTTGCGTGGAATCCAGTTTAGTACAGATCATATGACATCTTTTGATATTATTTTATGTGGAGAGCCTGCCGATGTCGAATAATGTTTTCAGTAAGGTAAAAAATTAGCAAAACCATTTCACGGATCATTGCTTGCCGTCCCCCTTTCCAACGAGGTATTTTAAATCTGTCTACCAATGCATCCATATCGAATTGCCACTGAAAACAATATCCTTTATTTTCCTTAAATAATTATATTGCCATTTTTGTCCACAATAGCTGTCACGTATGTATCCGGGATCAGGATCTCTGTCGAGACACCCCGATCCGGTCGAGCCAAAACGACCTCTCTCTAGCCACATTTTATCAGCATTGTATGCGCAACATGTGAGGTCGATGAAGATATGGTCTAAAGCGAAGTAGTGGCATGAGCTGAACATTACCACTGGAATAATGTAGGTACTCGCCATATGAATACATGAAGCCCAATATTCCCTTCCAAGGAAGGACTCGATACCTTAACGTAAATCAGACACTCAGTTCCAAAACGATGTCAGATATAAACTTGCGATGGATATTTGATTGGGCAGTATGATGTGCGGGGGGCCGAAATAGATCAATTCAGTTCGTCCGATTTCGCGTAGATACGTGACTCTGCGTACCTTTGATTCTAGTTCGTGATGTTGTCTCAGTTGCTGTGATAGCTTTCTGTATCATTCGCCAGTTTGCAGGTGTCCTATCCCTGCTTTTTAGTGCAACAGCCTACTAATAGTTGGTGTCGTGACTAGTCTCACCTTTGCCTGCCTGCCTCCTGCCTGCCTTGGTCTCGGTCAGGCATTGTGTCTCCTTCTCTGTGACCCTCTGTCCATAGGTCTGTCTTGGTTCCCACCTTTTTCGTCTTTTCTATCTATCATCTACTTGTCTGCTATGTATGTTTGCTTCCATGTGCATTGCGTGACTCCGTATGGATTTATTTTGTATCCACACCAGACTGGTTATTGATTCGATACTGATTGAATCGATTGAAATCGTTCAATCAAAAATCCTTTAATCAAAAAATGATTGATTCACAACCACATCTTTTGATTCATGAATCGTGATTGAATCCAAACCCGCATCGAACCAAGGCTGATTGAATCAAAAGATTTAACGATTCTTAACAATTCAAGTACACTGGTAAATTGTGCAAATACATGCAGTCACATTTGTATTGAAGTATCTTGAATCCCTCGAGAGGTCTGTATTTTTGGCCCGTTTAAATTTGATCACCATGTGCGCAGCTAATCAAAAAAGAAGTTCAAAGTTGCATGTATCGAACGTTAGTCGCAGCATTAGTAGTAGTAGTAGTAGAAAGAAATATAACCTTATGCTCATTTTATGTTGAAATATCAAAAGAAAATCCAAAATATATTTTCGGCTGTGAGCCTTCTTCGATGGATCCAGTTAAGAAGGCTCACAGCCTACATACATTTATACTGAAATATTATTGCTGTAACAATGTTTTAATGATCATAGATATGTATGTTTCCATTGTTATTGATTTTATATAAATTCACCACATATATTTAAATGTTGAATCAAACGTGAATCGATTGAAATATTTGTTTCGATTCTTTGAATTGGAAAGAATCTATTCTCAAAATTTTCTCCGTGAATCTCCGTGAATCGAAAATCATTCAGATTCCAAAATGAATCATGATTGAAGCGTTCCAAAAAAGTTAAATCAATAACAAGTCTGATCCACACTTCTTACCATGAGCCTATTTAATTAACTATCTCATTTTTCCAAGTTCTTCTTCACGCGGTCGCCTCTGGCACATCCGGGATGCGTCACGATCGTCCGTCCGCCTCTGGCCTGGTTCCGACTTCACCTGGCAGTCTTAACACGTATTTTTATGACTCAACCACTCACCATTATGCCCAACGACCATTCTGATTGCAGGCTGAGCACTACGCACAATGCCGGCCACCAAACCACGCCTGCAAAAACACCCTCAAGGGCCGCCAGTTCACCGCCCGAGCCGCGAGTCTTACGTTTACGCTCGTGATAACCTCAATGCACCAAGTCCTCGCTCTAAAAACTCCCACCAGTCACCAGGCCAAAAAACTCCCACCAGCTACCAGGCCAAAAAACTCCCACCAGCCACCAGGCCACTTTCCCGCCACCAGGCCACCACCAGGCCACTTTCCATGCGTGCCGGCGCGAATCACCGACGCTAGTGCATCCGGTCCGTCGGCCGGGTTGTCGTCACCCCTCCCCCACACTCCCCACCCCTCCCCGCCCCTCCCGCCGCGCCCCACCCCTCCCCGGAGCTGCTAACTGGGTCACTGGAGCCGTCTGCGGTGACCGCGGCCGGCACCGTTAGCGCCGGAGGCCCGGAGACTGCACCCGGCCGGCGCGCGCGTCAGGAGGATAACACCAGAGACCCGCACGCGACACGGATGTGTAGCACCAGCGGCGCGCTGGCGGACTCGGGGGGCCCAGACCGGCGCGTGCAGGACGGAGAAGGGGATAGTCTGGGCAGTGAGAAGCTGGAGGTGGTCGGAACAGGGTGTGATCCCGGGTGCCGGTGGACCAGGCTCGCCATGAGGCCCTATCTGGTGAGTACCGATCGGCCTTCGAGTCTTCATATCGAAGCTTTATATCAAATAAGCTCATGGGAGTTCATTCTCATCTTCGACAACGACATTTTCTTTAAAAATTTGTCTCTTCATCTGTGTGTGCATTGATGCTGCCATAACTTGTGGTTTTCTGGGAAGACAAACATGCTTGGTTAGCGTAAGATCGTGTATGATATTGCAGTCCCTGGTATTGGCAACATAAGACGCCCACAATAGTTGAGTAACTTAGCTTGTCTTCAAGGCTTAAGGGTATAAATATATGTGTCTATTCCTTTCGGAAATACTTACGAGCCAGAGTATCTCGTGTGTACTGTATTATGAACGAGGTGTAGATTTGAAGTTAAATACAATTTTTTTTTTCTAACTAAACCGAACTCCAAAGTTTGTATGTATGGGATGGATATAGATACATAATGATGAAAGTAATATATATTGGTATGATCATTAACATGACATTTTTTTTGCTATAAACAATGGCCGAAGTTACAGAATCAAGCTTTCGTTTTTACATCTTCAAGATTCTCATTATATCTTAAAGATGTTGTAAAAACGAAAGCTTGATTCTGTAATTTCGGCCATTGTTTATGAAAAAATATTGCCATGTTAATGATCATACCAATCTATATCAACTCGAAAGTAGTTTATTAGTCAACATACTATGCAAATTTTAATAGAAAACAGTTTCTTTGAATGATAGGCCTCATTAATTTCCAAACTGTTCTATACATACCACGGTAACGACGTTACAGTGGCCGTAGTCATGGTAACGGCGTTACAGTGGCCGTAGTCATGGTAACGGCACCTCACCGTTCCACGATAGCCAGCGGCGAGGTCGGAGCGTGTGTGTCTGCTGACGATCGTGACCCATATAATATTAACGGGTCACTAATCCGACAATCTATATCACCGATCAGCAAATGGGGCTCGTCTCAGATCAGATTCCGTCCATCTCGTGGCCGAAGGAACAAAATAAGAAGTTAGATACCCATTGGTACGGTATTATATTCGCTAGAAGGAGGTCTAAAGCCCTGGGAAAAGATCTGATCGGTTTGGTAAAGACCTGGGGTCGACTGGCAAAAGGGAAGGCTGAAACGCAGCTCTCTCGCACGAACAAAAGGGAAGGCTGAAACGCAGCTCTCTCGCACGAACAAAAGGGAAGGCTGAAACGCAGCTCTCTCGCACGAACAAAAGGGAAGGCTGAAACGCAGCTCTCTCGCACGAACAAAAGGGAAGGCTGAAACGCAGCTCTCTCGCACGAACAAAAGGGAAGGCTGAAACGCAGCTCTCTCGCACGAACAAAAGGGAAGGCTGAAACGCAGCTCTCTCGCACGAACAAAAGGGAAGGCTGAAACGCAGCTCTCTCGCACGAATATCGTGCCTCGCAACTCGCATTGAAATACACGTAATACTTCCCGTTCGCGTCTCGTCTCACATCTCGCAGTACCGCTGAGAAATCGCGTTGAGATATCGTACCCAAATCGTGGGTCTCGCAGCGGCATCTATCTCGCATGCGAGAGACTTGACTCTAGGTTAACTTTTCCGTACGATTTTCGTGCGAGACGAGATTTATGAGCGCGACGGCCCAGACGCGGGACGCGATTGGCTGTGAGACGCGACTTGCCTGCGAGACGCAAGATGTGCTGTGTTTCAGCCTTTAGGGCAAAGGTTAAGCTGAGTTGACAAGGTGAAGACTTATCGCAGCGTCCGTAAGGTACCAAGGTGAAGACTTGTCGCATCGCTCGTGAGGGGTCCCGTTGTCGGTTCCAACAAACCTTGGGCCGGCTTGCAAGAGTGTTGTTGCAGTGTCATTGCAAAAGGCTGGGAAACTTAGTCTGCATAAATGTGCCATGCTACTTAATATTTTAATTCAATTTAATACACATTTAAAAGTGGAACTAAAAATGGTACGTACTACGTACGCTAATCCATTTTATTCAACCGAAGTCGAAAAACATCAACCTCCTTTCACAACCGCCGAGTACCGGCCTCCCGCTGTTCCGGAACCGTCATACCCGTCCCTGTAAGTGACGCGCAGGTCCGGGTGAAATCTACCTACTCATGTTTCACCCATCACCGTGTCCCGGTCACCGGTCACCAGCATGTGACTCAGCCCCCTCTCTGCCCCAGTCACCGGTCACCATTTACAACTCGGCGAACCGGTCACCAGCATGTGACTCAGCCCCCTCTCTGCCCCAGTCACCGGTCACCATTTACAACTCAGCGGTCACCAACGGGCAGCGCAAGGCTCCGGGTTAAATCTGCCTTCACGTGACTCACTCATTCTCTCCCCTGTCACTGATCACCCGCCGGTGGCTCCCCCTTTCTGTCCTAGTCACCACCCGTAGCTCATCCCTCTCTGCTCCGGTCACCGGTCACCGGTCACCGGTCACCGGTCACCGGTCACCGGTCATCGGCCACCTGTCACCGGTCACCGGTCATCGGTCATCGGTCATCGGTCACCGGTCACTGGTCACTGGTCACCGTTCACCGGTCATCTGTCACCGGTCACTGGTCATCGGTCACCGGTCACCGGTCACCGGTCACCGGTCACTGGTCACCGGTCACCTGCCAGCGATCTGCTTACACGGGTCACGGGCTGCCGATCGGGGCCGTGACGCGTCACGTCACCGGTCACTTCCCCCGAGTCGAGCAACATTTGACCAGGTCATTTAACCCATTTGTGACCAATGTTCCCATTTGGGAACACTAGTTAGGTATGGGTTAGGCAACTTTTGCATTCTTGCACGGAAACTATTTATCCGGGAGCATTGTGCTTCTGGGATCTGGTAAAACACGTTCCAAACTAAATTTAGCAATATTTATTTTAAAGCTAGTTCGAAATTACAATAGTTAAATCGCTACAATCGTTACTAAAAAATGCATCTCCTTATATGCTCGGTCACAAATGGGCTAACTCAGATGATCAGCTGACTCAGATGAGTCAGCTGACGAGGGTCACGCCGCTCGGTTGGCATGGGAACCGTAGGTGTCATGAGAGAAAGGCTCGCTCTGAGAGGTGGTAAATGGGACAGTGGGATGGGTGGTAAATGGGACAGTGGGATGACGAGCCGTAACGTACCGAGAAATGCCGAGAAAGCGTGCAGAGCGCGTGGCTTTTGTCACATCACACCACCGTAAAGAATACTCATTCATAGTACAAGAAGACTCATTCATATTACAAGCAGACTCATTCATAGTGCAAGAAGACTCATTCATAGTACAAGAAGACTCATTCATAGTGCAAGAAGACTCATTCATAGTGCAAGAAGACTCATTCATAGTGCAAGCAGACTCATTCATAGTACAAGCAGACTCATTCGTAGTACAAACAGACTCATTCATGGTACAAACAGACTCATTCATAGTACAAGTAGACTCATTCATAGTACAAACTGACTCATTCATAGTACAAACAGACTCATGCATAGTACAAACAGACTCATTCATAGTACAAACAGACTCATTCATAGTACAAACAGACTCATTCATAGTACAAGCAGACTCATTCATAGTACAAACAGACTCATTCATAGTACACACAGACTCATTCATAGTACAAACAGACTCATTCATAGTACAAGCAGACTCATTCATAGTACAAACAGACTCATTCATAGTACAAACAGACTCATTCATAGTACAAACAGACTCATTCATAGTACAAACAGACTCATTCATAGTACAAGCAGACTCATTCATAGTACAAGCAGACTCATTCATAGTACAAACAGACTCATTCATAGTACAAACAGACTCATTCATAGTACAAACAGACTCATTCATAGTACAAACAGACTCATTCATAGTACAAACAGACTCATTCATAGTACAAACAGACTCATTCATAGTGCAAGAAGACTCATTCATAGTACAAACAGACTCATTCATAGTACAAACAGACTCATTCATAGTACAAGCAGACTCATTCATAGTACAAGCAGACTCATTCATAGTACAGACTCATTCATAGTACAAACAGACTCATTCATAGTACAAACAGACTCATTCATAGTACAAACATACTCATTCATAGTACAGACTCATTCATAGTACAAACAGACTCATGCATAGTACAAGCAGACTCATTCATAGTACAGACTCATTCATAGTACAAACAGACTCATTCATAGTACAAACAGACTCATTCATAGTACAAACAGACTCATTCATAGTACAAACAGACTCATTCATAGTACAAACAGACTCATTCATAGTACAGACTCATTCATAGTACAAACAGACTCATTCATAGTACAAACAGACTCATTCATAGTACAAACAGACTCATTCATAGTACAAGCAGACTCATTCATAGTACAAACAGACTCATCCATAGTACAAGCAGACTCATTCATAGTACAAACAGACTCATTCATAGTACAAACAGACTCATTGATAGTACAAGCAGACTCATTCATAGTACAAGCAGACTCATTCATAGTACAGACTCATTCATAGTACAAACAGACTCATTCATAGTACAAACAGACTCATTCATAGTACAAAACGACTCATTCATAGTACAAACATACTCATTCATAGTACAGACTCATTCATAGTACAAACAGACTCATTCATAGTACAAGCAGACTCATTCATAGTACAGACTCATTCATAGTACAAACAGACTCATTCATAGTACAAACAGACTCATTCATAGTACAAACAGACTCATTCATAGTACAAACAGACTCATTCATAGTACAAACAGACTCATTCATAGTACAGACTCATTCATAGTACAAACAGACTCATTCATAGTACAAACAGACTCATTCATAGTACAAACAGACTCATTCATAGTACAAGCAGACTCATTCATAGTACAAACAGACTCATTCATAGTACAAACAGACTCATTCATAGTACAAACAGACTCATTCATAGTACAAACAGACTCATTCATAGTACAAGCAGACTCATTCATAGTACAGCTTACGAATAGAATGTGTGGCGTTAAGTGAGTCGGTGTCTTCAGAATGATGGGCTCATCGTCAATATGGATCCGGGGCGGAGATGGGCTCATCGTCAAAAGAGGATAAAGGTAAAATTATGTCCTTTTGACCCACAAGTTCCTCGTTTCCTTATCCTCGTTTAATTTTAGTGTCGACAATTCATACGCCTTTTTGTAGCTTTAAATACCCAGGAACAAAAACATCCAAACACCAAAAGAATGTATTTTTCCCCTCCATCAACGCATGCGGTTTATTTGTATACATTGACACTTTGTTTAAAACTCAAGAGACTATGACAATAGTGTGCTATGTGACAAGAGACTATGCACATGTGTGCAGCATTGCTAGTGTCCAAAACTTCAAAAGCTCTAAGCGACAGCTGCATCCAGTAGCTTTAGTCGGCAATGGGCAAACTACATAATCACAGTGGGAACCCCTCTGAGGAAGTCGTGCATTGCACTCTCAATTTCCGTAGATATTGGCGCACACGCATATTTTACCGTCCACACTTAACACACAATGAAATGGAGAGTAGAGAATGTTCAGTATGTAATGATGAAACTCTATGTGCAATGCGCTAGTATAGTACAAAACTAGGCTTCCAATTTTAAACGTGCGTGTCTTTATTTTATGAGTGCGCAATCGACCACCATAGGATTTGGCACTGACACAACTGCGTCGCCTTTCAATATGTGAAATACCTGGGTGCCAGCCTTCCTTACCACGTGTATTCTGTCTACCTACGTTCCCGTGTACACCAAACTTCCGACCTACCTTACCACGTGTACGTGCCAATTTGCGACCTACCTTACCACGTGTAAGGTGGTGTAGGAAGAAAGTCACGTGCTTGCTTATCTTGTTGTATGGCCTTGGCCACTTGCGTACCACGCGTAACCTATGATCATACCATACGCTAAGCTTCTACGTGTACCATGTGTACGCCAAGCTTCTCACCACTTCCGACGGAAGCTGTGTCTACCCGGATCTTCACCTGTAACCGGAAATGGCATTGCAGCGGGTCAGGGTCCGGGTAGGGTGCGGGTCTCCGGGTCAGGGTCCGGGTAGGGTGCGGGTCTCCGGGTCAGGGTCCGGGTAGGGTGCGGGTCTCCGGGTCAGGGTCCGGGTAGGGTGCGGGTCTCCGGGTCAGGGTCCGGGTAGGGTGCGGGTCTCCGGGTCACTGCCAGTCATCGCCGCGGCCACTCGACTGATTGCGCCATACCAGAGACGGCGGAGGCTTCCAAGCCACTCAACTCAGTCAATCGGAAGCTTATGCGTCTAAAAAAAGGAATCACTGAATGATTCATGGGCTGGAATGTACACCAGGCCTCTCTCTTGTATGCTGAAAACGTATGAAGGAGCATGCCTTTATGACGGCAAACCCACATCCGGGCACTCTTCTTTGTGTTGCCACTGCGCCACGCTTGACCGCGCTGGTCTCCCTTTGTACGGACTCCACCCAGCATCAGATAGCGAGCCATGTCAGCGAGACGGAGGCGCGGCGAGATGGAGGCGCGGCGAGGCGGAGGCGAGGCGGAGGCGGCGTCGCATTCTTGGCGTGCCTCTGCAGCGGCGCCAATGTGGGGCAGCAGCTGACTGTGGCCGATCGGCAGTCAGCTGGCGTGGGGTCACCGGCCCGACCAGCCGGCCCGGACCTTGTCTGGGGGGGGGGGATGGGGGGCTTTGTGAAAAGCGAAGTGGGACGGGCAATGGGGTAATGAGCTTTGAGAAAAGTGAGGCGAGGCGGACGTAATGAGCTTTGTGGAAAATGAGGCGAGGCGGACGGTGGGGTAATAGGCTTTGTGGAAAAAGAGACGAGATTAAAAGGAGTACAGTTGGCTTCGATATTGTACAACTGTATGATAAGTGCTTAGTATCGTTATGAAAGAGAAGGGACTGCTCTGTCCATTTCTATAGATGTGGAATGGACAGGCATGTGCTTCAAATGAATACAACTTTTCCGGTCCACATTATTTTCACTTAAAGGAAATAGTTCACCTTCAACATGGGATTTTGAACTGAAATATCAGTTTTGTAGCCCGTGGTGAGAAATCCTTATCTGCAACTTTTCTTGGCTGAAAAGACTCTCCAGCCGAAGATATTTGACTTCTTGGAGAAGGAATGCGGCGCATATATGATATACCGTACCGTCTGAGAGTGCCAGCACTGGTCTGAGCATGCGCAGACCAATAACGCACACCATAACATTAATAATTTACGACCTTCTGTCCTGAATTGGCGCAATGTAGGACCATTTTTGAAAATAAAAAAAGAAACTGTATTAAAAAATATCATAAAATCGTGTTCTGAAATTTTTCCGAAGGTGAACTATTTCCTTTAAGGGAAAATAGTTCACCTTGGAACATTTTTTTCCAAACACGATTTTATTATATTTTGAAATACAATATATTTTTATATTGTCAAAAATGGCCATACATCGCGCCGATTTAGGACAGAAGGTAGTAAATTTGTATTTTTTATCAAAACTATATACTTACTCTCTGAGTCCGAGTCCTGACGTCACGCGAATGAGAAAAAAAAATGGTTCAGCCAATCCGATTCGAAAGTAGTCGCGTTTGGATCGACTCGCATTAGAGAAGTGCCAACCGGCGGCCGGCGTTTCGCTTGCTAGCACCAGCTGCAAGCTAATTGGCTGATTGTATAGCCTCTGCCCAGGTCATCGTCAGCACCGCATTCTTTCGTCAGCACCGCATTCCTTCGCAAAAAAAAAATCAAATATACTCGGCTGGGGAGTCTTTTCAGTCAAGAAAACTTGCAGATAGGGGTTTCCCGACACGGGCTACAAAACTGCTATCTCAGTTCAAACCCGATGTTGAAGGTGAACTATTTCCTTTAAGTTTTACTCCAAATCACACATTATATCACATGCATCACAAAAGTGCAAACAATTTTACGTACAAATAGTGTATACTCTGTAAGCACCTATAAGAAGCTTACAGGATAACTTGTGCTTGTGGTTGATTACAATTGATGTGTGACCGACTTCCATTTTTGTCCGCAGATTATGGGTGCGCTGCTTTTCGCTGGCTCGGCACTGACGGTTGTTGTGCCAGTCCTGCCCAACTCGCTACTACCGCCATCTGTTGAGCGACCCGGGAACAGCCAACTAGATGGCGCTGTGCAACACACGCTGACCGTTGGATCCCGGGGTAGCGGCTCTGTGGCTGCGCGGGTCATGGAGGTCATCGATGACGTCACAGATCAGGAGTGGACCAATGAGGTGGCGCGCAAACGGAGGAGGAGGAGGGATGCGGGACAGGTGAGTGAAAACATTGTTATAAAAACTTGGATAGGTTCCGGGGCGCGAATGAACGCAAAAAGGTGGTAGATGGCAAACAGGATTCTAAACTGCCGGCTAAAATGAGGAGCTAGTTTTTGCTGAATCTAAATGACTTGGCACTTATGCTGACGCCCCACAAGTGAAACAAGTCACAAATCACAAGTGAAATTACATTCCGGCACGTCCTACTTTTTGGTCTATTACAATCCCTGAGACCTCCAAAAATATCCTGGGCCACCAGATAGCCCTTCCAGCGACTCAGTCAAACACGGATCAATCACAAGACGATGTGTAGGAACTATCGGATCCAGGGGCGGGGCGGGGGGCAACCAGCCCATGCCCCCCCCCCCCCACAGCCTGGAAGTGGGGCCAACATGTCTCCCCCCCCCCTCCCGAAAAAAAACTTAAACAATTTATTGTAAAAATTTACTTTGCAGAAATCAAAATCCATCAATCCACAGTGAAAAACTAGACAATTTTGGAAAACACGGCTCTTACCATCAAATCTGGTCTTAAAAAGCTCAACTGGAGGAGAAAATAACGGCCAGCAAGCTGCCAGTCGGAACTGAAGCTCGAACAAACGTTTTTTTACATGTAGGAAGAACACTTCATATGGTATCGATTTGGAATCCCATTTACACTCTATTTCGGCGTAAATGGCTATAAAAAATGACGCCTTTTGTGCAAATAACTATTCGGGACGCGTGACAGCGGTGTGTAAAAAATTAACGTGTGGTTCTCACGAAAGTCCCAATGCTGTTGCTGGTACTAGGCCCCAATAATATTTGTTTTGACGCGTCAATATTTTGATCCAGCCAATTGGAATGGTATTGGGGAAAATGACCGATTTACAAACGGCAATTATGAAGCACTGGATAACAGTGATGGGATGAATGGCACACTGGCGCGTAACCACCACTGTGGTCACTGGGGATCAGTCTCCAGTAACATTTTCGGATTTAAACATTACGCCTATGGGCATTGCATGGAAAGAATCGACTTCAAAGTGCCTCCGTCCCCACCTACTTTCGTAAGGTGGTTACGCCTATGATGGCGCATGCATCTGTGCATTGTGCATTGTGGCAATACAGTTTCAGCCACCTAGATGTTCAATAGTTATCTCGGAAATTGATGCAATATTGATTTATAAGTGCATCAATTTTGTGATCCCTTGGGTGACCTGAATAATTTGTCTTACTCAAATTAAAATCACTGTATCAAAATATTGATGCAGTAACAGCATGGGTGAATAATTTTGTTTAAAAGAAATACTTCTTTCATAATAATTGTATGTAATTACATTATAAATTTAGTTTTATTTGCTTACAAAATATCAACTTAAAAATGTTAGGTTATCTTAAGAAAATGACAGAAACACATGTGATGTAATTTGTCGCCACGTGATGGCGTCTCAATCTCTCCCGAAACAAACCAAAAAACTTACGTAAATAGTTTGAGTTGTGACCGAGGTGGATGGAGTAAACAGTTGTGCATCAGATGGTGTGATTATTTTTGGAGACTGGCCATTTTCCATGGGGACTAGGTGCTTTTAGTAAAATGTTGTAAATAATTGTGTCCATTTGTGTTATCCTTAAGTACAGTGCCTATGACAAACTCCGCCCACTATGCCTAAAAAAATCGACGCGTCAATCAATTTGATTTTGGGGACCTGGTGCCAGCAACTGAATGGCAATTGTGCAATCAAAATAAAACAAACTATATGTAGGTACCTAGGTTGAGATAGGTACTTCTAGCTGAAACCTTATCAGAAGTATCTGCCACCTCTCGGATTTTCTCAATAACCTGAAAACTATGATATGATATGAAAATAGAGTTGTGAAGCAAATTGCAAATACAAAGTTTGAAAAGAAAGGAAATGACCTTTTCTTTATAATAGAAATCTCGGATTTCCCACATTTGGGGTTTTTGAACCCCATTTTTTTTTGTAAGGTGAATTTCTTAAGCTCGAATACCAAAATAAGGTGACCGGCCCAAATCCGCGACGGGAAAAAAATGGGGGTACCTTTTTGCCACAAAAAGTTCCCCCCCACAAAAAAAAACACTGCTGGATCCGCCAGTGCGTCTGCACAGACCAAGCTCCCGCCACCACCCAAACCACACAGACACCAGCCACCCGCACCCTGCCCTGCCCCGCACCACACCACACACACCACCCACCCTCACCCTACCCTGCCCCGCACCACGCTGCGTTCCCAGCCGCCCCGATCGGTCACGGTTCACGGAGTCCCCCGAGCTCTGTTTACGGTACACGCTCGCAGCCTGCGACCACTGCGACCGACCGCTGCGTCCAGCTGCGATCAGACCAATCAGCGTCGAGCACCGGCCGGGCTGGAGGCATGAAATGTGGGGATGGGGAAGGGTGTGACGTCATATCTCTGCGACCGCTGCGTCTGTGAAATCGCAGACGCAGCGGTCGCAGAGTACGGATGTAATGCAAATTGGCGCACTGCGGCATTTACAAGCTCGTCTGCAAGTGGCCGCCGGTCCTTTGTCGCAACGTTGTTGAAAGGATGGAGTTGAGGAACTTAAGCTGAACATGGAGTAGCCAGTAGTTAAGTCCTTGGTTATGACAAATATCCACCGGTCGCAGAGGTGTTCAGTGTTCACGGCACCAGAATCTTCGTGGCGTTACACCCCAGGGGTGGCGCTTAAACTGGACGCAGCGGTCGCAGTAGTCGCAGGTACGGTGAACAGGGCTCCAGTCTGCCACGGTTCGGGGTTTGTCGGTGACGCTTCGTGCGGTCACCGCCGCATTATCACACGGAGACACCGAGCAGACGGCGCTCGACAGCGCGTGGCGGTGGGACGGCGGCGCGGTGGCGCGCGGCGGCGGGGCAGGGGCGTATAGTGCGGTATAGTGCGGTTGGTCGGGGACCGCAGACCGACCGCAAGCCACTCCGGCAGCGAATTGCCAACCGAAGCGGCGCGGTTTCCGGTCGCATTTCGGTCGGGTGGCTTGCGTAATTGGATTTAATGGAACGCACGCACACGGCGCTTGTTAGGTCACCGGCTAATTAGAGATATTTATTTTATTTTTTAGGGTTAATTTGATTCGTGGTGTGGTTTAATGTCGGGGGGGGGTTCGTATATATGGGGTATCACATTTTGCGTGATAACCGCACGCGCATATACACTGGCATGATTCATGAAGTTAATTTAAACTAGGCCAAGAGTTTTTGTATGTTACAAACTGTTCCGTAAAAATTTCATGAAAATAATTTGCCGCTTAATAAAATACATACATTTTAATGCAATTACCAAATTGTGCCTCACACTTTTGTTACATCGCTTTCGTAAGGAGGAGTAAAATAATGGCAATGAGAAGAAAGAAAGAATACAACTGTTACCTGTGTACTGTTGTTGTGAAACTGTTTATACGGCGTATAAACACGGTCGATGTCTGTTAGAATCTCACCGATAGGCGATCATCCGATACATCTCGTGGGAAAACTTTCTCATTGTTTAGGTCGGTCTCATTACTTGATTGATTCTTGGACTTGTGTTTCAGCCTGAATGGACAAATGTCAGTGTGGTTAACGTGACCTATATCTGTTTCAGCCTCGGAGACACGAGGAATACCAAACGATAGACCGCTACGACGGCCCGGTACGGGACGAGTACGAGCAGTACCAGGTGGGTACTCAGACGGGACTAAGACTAAGACCGGTACGGGACGAGTACGAGCAGTACCAGGTGAGTACTCAGACGGGACTAAGACTAAGACTAAGACTAAGAGCGACTTTTACGAGCGAATCAGTCTCAAATGTGTCAGTAATCCGTCTCAATGCTGTTGCTGTACTACTGTTGCTGAAAAAAATGAAGGTGTATCAGCTGGGATAAAACATATTAGGGGTGACAAGATATGATTAAATAATATGTTCTTTGGCTCGACTGAGCTGTACTCCATAACCAGTCTCAATCGTTAGGTGCCGCGTCATCAATAGACACTTGACAAGTAAATCCCAAGACGTTCTTCCTACTTCAGAGAGAAACAGAGTCCTGCAATCTGGACGAGTTTCTGCCTGTTTCATTTGGCCATACATTTGCATTAGCAGTTAGCACTGTATACCGCAGAACACCTTTTTGTCGGAGGACGCCGAGCATTAACCAGCAATACGTTTCCATCGGCAGGGCGAACCGCAGGACGACTTTCAGCCGGAGGACATTGAGGAGGTGCGCTACAGTGCTCCGCAGAAGACTGACCCCTCGGATCGGCACCAGTCTGTCACCGAGTACAGCCCCTACGATCTGTTCCCAGCCAGTGAGTGCATAGCGCAGTTATACGCAGGGCTCGGGTTCGAATCTGGCTGGACGTAATGTGTTTTGTTAAATTGTATGTTGCGTCACGGCCGAGGAACTTTTACTTACAATGCTTTCTTGTGTTGTTGCGTTTTTTTCTAATGATTAATTTTCACAAGTGTTTCTCAGTATCCAATATAATTAATTAATGTCATTGTATTGCTGAAAATATGTGACAATATCCAAAATTTCCTATATTTTTTACATATATTCTGCGTGTTGCTTTCACAGCATTCATAACAAAAACATCTCTCAAAATATATTACGTGCCTTTGTAAAGCAAGCTCTCGTAAACTAAAGGCCCTCTCTGTGATCCGCAGGTTTCCACGACCTTCTGGACATCCCGATCCACGTCTACAAGAACGGCACTGAGGTCCGCACACACGAGCGTCCTCCGTCTCGGCCGCGCCAGCCGACCGTCAGTGGCGGGTACGCCAACACCAACCTCCAGGGCTACGGCGCCGGAGGTTCCAACCGTCCTCCACCGCGTCCCGTTTCCATCCCCACCCGGCGCACAAGGACAACGACCAGGAGACCCACGACCAGGAGGCCGCAGACTCGGCCGCCACGCCGCACCGCGACGCCGAGGGTCACTGAAGAGGTCCACTTCGTGACCACAACGCCGCGCGCCAGGATCGTCACGCCGGGCAGCGGCGAGTTTGGCGTGCGTGCTCCGAACGATCGTCGCCGTCCGGTCACCGTAAAGCCGTCGCATGAGCTGCCCGACCGCGTCTCGGCGCTTGGCTTCGGCTTTGGCGCAGCTAACGGTGGCGAGGCGGAGTCAAAGCCAGAGGCGCCGCGCGCGCCGCTGCATCAGCAGCTCGCGTTCGGACGGAGGCCGGTCAAGACGCGGAAGCGCGTGCCGTACATCCGCAGGCCTTCCTCCGACAAGAAGAAGCGCCCGGTCGCCGACTGGTCACGAAACAACGAAGAGGAGCGCGAGGAGGTCAAACACGAGGAAAGCGAGGACGTGGCGGGAGCGTTCTCAGAGTACTTCGCTGCCAACACCGACTTCGGCGCAGGCTTCGGAAACTTCGGCCAGAAGAAGGACGCTGCGGTGGATTTCACCACGACAACCACGACGACGACCACAACCACCACCACAACGACTACCCGCCGTCCAGTAGAGGAGGAACAGGAGGTGTACCATGTCACACCCAGCGCTGTGGAGCCGCCATCCTGGCAGCAGTGGACCACCCCACGGCCGCTGGAGGAGCACAAGAAGTCGCACAAGAAGCCCATCTTCAATAAGCCGGCGTTCCAGCAGACCAACCTTCAGCAGGACGTGGGAGTTGAGAGGCCGTTGGAGACTCAATCGCAGCAAGAAGATAGACATTCCTCTGATGACCGGCAGCAGGCTTTCCAGCAGCAAGAAATCGATCAGAATCAGGCAAACCATCAGGAGCAGAAAGATAATGATCATTTCAGTTTCCAACAGCATCAACAGCAACAGAAGCAGCAGCAGCAGCAGCAGCAGCAGCAGCAGCAGCAGCAGCAGCAGCAGCAGCAGCAGCAGCAGCAGCAGCAGCAGCAGCAGCAGCAGCAGCAGCAGCAAGAGCATCAGCAGGATAAGCAGCACCACCACCAGCAGCAGCAGCAGCAGCAGCAGCAGCAGCAGCAGCAGCAGCAGCAGCAGCAGCAGCAACATCAGCAACAGCAACAGCAACAACAACAGCAGCATCAGCAGGATCAGCAGCACCACCAGCAGCAGCAACAGCAACCGCAACAGCAACAGCAACAGCAGCAGCAGCAGCAACAGCAACATCAGCAGCAGCAGCAACAGCAACAGCAGCAGCAGCAGCAGCAGCAGCAGCAGCAGCAGCAGCAGCAGCAGCAGCAGCAGCAGCAGCAAGAGCATCAGCTTTCACAGGATGAGAAGCCGCAGCCGCAGCCCTTCTCCCAGCCGATCGACCCGTTGGCGCAGTTCCAGGACCCGTTCTCGCAGGGCCAGGGACCTTCCTTCTCCTCCCCTCAGGAGCCTGTATTCAACCCGCATCAGCAGCAGTTCCACCAGCAGCAGTTTCAGCCGGCGACTCCGGACCGTGAAGCTTCCATCAGCGTCGCCAGCGGCCCGAACCTCTCCTCCGGACCCGGCTCTGGCATCCAACAGCTGCCTGGGCCCAGCTTCGGCGGACAGGCGCCGTCAGGACCGGCACCAAGGCCACCGCGACCCTTCGGTCGTCCGCCGAATCGTGCACCACGACCGGGCCGTCCGCAACACCCTCCTCTCGGAGGCAGACCTCTGCCCCCGCAGCAGAGCAAACCAACACCGCCAGCTGGAGGTCGACCCGTGGCAGGATTCGCCGGCAGGCCTCCCGTACCACTGGACAACAGGCCAGTTCAGGGAGGAGGCAGGCCTCCCGTGCCTCTGGACAGCAGGCCAGTTCAGGGAGGAGGCAGACCTCCCGTGTCACTGGACAACAGGCCAGTCCAGGGAGGAGACGTCAGACCTGGCTCCCGTCCGCGTAGACCGCCACCGGCCAAGAAGCCCTCTGGTGGTGGATACCTAGACGGCTTCCTCAGCTGGTTCCGTGGAGGAAGCGAGGAAGGCGACCCGGAGACGAGGCCCCTTCGTCCGAACGCCCGCCCGGGACCGGCAGGCGCACGTCCTCAGGATTCTCGACCTCGACCACAACCGATCCCCAGCCGCCCAAATGGGTCTCAGCGACCCCCCACGGCGGCACCACAGGGCTTCCCATCCGGGTTCGGCGGCGGTCCGAGCGCCCCCTTCACCCCGCCTCCGCCTCTGCAGCTTCTGCCCGGACGCGGCCCGGACGGCAAGCCCAGCCTCGAGCGCGCTCCAGGGAGCTTCGTTCGGCGCGACCCGCCTCTTGCTGGCACCGGGACCGGCTTCGGGACCGACTTCGGGATCGGTGCTCGCCCGGCGGAGTCGTTCGGAGTGTTGCCGCAATTCCGTCCGGGTGTGGCCGGTGTGCCTAGATTGGCGCACAGGAGGCGAGGTACGGTGCAGCGGAGGCGTGGCCCAGCGGCGTCTGCCCGTCTACCCACTCAGCAGACAGTGAACACGAAGCTCTCCAAGCCGAGCAGCGCCGCTGAGGTGTCGGAGCGCGCGCCAGAGAGTGCCATCGACTATGTGTTGGCGACTCCGTCGCCGCGCCGTCGCCGTCCGATGCGACCCCGTCCCTCCGCGTCACAGACGCCCCCTCGCCGCCGTGTGGCAGGTCGTCCCGCCTCTGAGGACGCCCGGCCGCCACTGGTTGGCCAGCCGACAGCCCGGCCCGCCACTCTGCTAAATGAGAAGCGCATTATGGTGGTGGGTCCGTTCGGAGCACCGCCGCCCGGCGCCCCCTACATCCAGCACCCGGAGCAAGCGCTGGCTGCTGCGGGGGGAGAGGGTGTCGCGAGGAGCGCCTCTCCAGCGCGGAGGGTGCAGCATGGAGACGGGAAGATGTCGGGGAAACCCGCGGGGAAGTCGGCGAAGGTGACTCGTCGGGTAGTGGCTGGGGGAGCCCCGGCATCGATCGGCGTTGAAGCGAAGCTTAGCTTCTCCACCGCGACAGCAGATGACGCGGCGGTCAAGGCGGCCTCTTCGCCCGCGGTGGTACGGGGAGAAGCTGGTGTTGCGAAGGCACCGTCGCAGCAGCCCCTCGAGGTGGCGTCACCGGATGTCAATGAGGCCGCCGAGGGGAATCCAGGGGAGTTCCGTGAGCCGGAGCTGTACAGCGGATTCAAGCCGATTTTGGTCTGAGGCGGGGTGGTGACTAGGACTGGCGCCGCACACGAGTTACAGCAGCTCAACGGCATTTGACGCTGTTATGTTCGCTGTGACGCTGTTACGCTGTTACGCTGTGTGACGCTGTTATGTTGCTGACATTCATCATTGGAGTGAAGTGCATTGTGTAGGGTAGCTTTTCATTCAGTAGGTATATAACCGTTGTTAGACCGCTACCAGTGGCCAACCAATGACGTATTACATTTTATGATTATTTGATAGCATATTGAAACACTGTTTTTGTTAATCGAAGAAAATGTTGTTTGCTTAATTTTTGCTTGAGCATGTCCAGCAATGCTCACTCTGACACCCGGGCAAGGTTGAAGCCCTCGATTTAAAAGTTGACATCTGTTGAGTCGAGCGGGATTTGTCAATCGTATTTGCTCAGGTTTCCGGGAGATGGCAGCAATGCATGCTGAATGATGACGTCACACTCATAGGTTGGCTCCGTCAATACTCGTAACTAAGGCAGCAATATGGCTGCAGTTCATTAAAAGAGGAGCTGCGTGGCATTGTCACTGTTTGTTCACCTGTTAATAATAATTTATCACGTGTTATTTATTGCGTTTAGTGAGCGTATTTTTCCACTGTTTCATTTGCTTGTTTGGGCTTGTTTCCTTACAGTTGTTCCTTTTTAAAGGAATTCCGTGACGTGTGCAGAGCATTCCTCGACTGTGTCTTGTTTCTAGCAAGTGTGTACATTGTATGTTGTGATCATTTTACAAATAAAGCCAGAATAAAACAGTCTTTAGTACAATATCGCAGTACGATGTACGACTTCGCAGTACGATGGCTAGTACCTAAGTCTTTAAACTCAAAACTTTGAGTGTGAATGAATCTTTGTGTGATCATGGGGCGGCCCCCAGCCCCCCCCCCCCCCCCTTCCTCCCCTCCGGTGGCGACGCCTAAGCAACAATAAAACTACATCCTTGAGTGACGGTGGGCAAAGACAAGCGTTCTCTGGTAGGCATGAGTGCATGAAGATGCATACCTATCCATGAAGACATTGAAGAGTTAACCATATTCCCTGCGGGCGGCCAGAATTACGTTAACCTGCGGGGGGGGGGCAGATTTTGCCCCCCCCCCCCAGAGATCTCGAGAACCGCCCGGTCGATTTCGATGGGGAAAGCGCCATTCGATGCGTCATGACAAGATCTCTCTTTTTAGACCCCGAAATTTTTGTTTTGTTCAAAAATATGGGGCCAGGGGGCAAAAAATCCGAACATTTTGGGTGTTTTTTGAAAGGTCATTGCGGCCATGTGGCTCGACCGATTTTCATGCCCTAAACGTTTTTGAGCTTCAAATGTACTGGTCTTTAATATCTCAAAAGGCTAAAAACAAAATAAAAATCATAGGCGTATTCAGGGAATTTAAAATGGGGGGATTTTCTGGAGGGAAAAAAATGTGCTGTTGGTGATTGTTTGGGACGTCATGAACGTCACATGTGGGCATTATATGCTGTAATTTGTTAAATTTGATATATTACGCATAGGCGGATCCAAGAAAAGACATGGGGGCACCATGCGCGTAACGCTTTTATCATCTTACTAATTTGAAGTTGGACCTAATTAGAGGGTTGATATCGCCTCCCATGTTTTATCCTGAGTGCGCCTCTGCCCCAAACATATCTACAATCCCAGTATCTATGATGCATATTGCATTGAAATTGTTTCTGACGCATTTATTGCACTGCAAACCACGAAGGAAGTATGCGCCGCAAAACCGCATTCGTAACACCCTCCCCAAAACAGGAGCCTGAAACCGCCTCTGCTGAACCGATTTTTTTCTCTCAAAATTTTGACAACACGCGCCATTCAAATTTGGGAAAAGTCACAAAGTTTCAGGACGCTAGGCCTAACGGTTAAAAGCGGCAAGTGAAAAACCGCAACTATTTTTGGAGGTAAGATCACTCGACGTGACCTGGTGACTTGATCTGAGATGACCCGAGGTAAAAAATACACAATATATGGGTTATTGATGCCCGAAGACCTATTTTGGTGGCGCTGTACGCCGCCATTTTCCCGCTATTCCCGAAAACCCTCAGGGAGAGTGTCAAACTGACCCACACCAGGGCGAAGGTTAATCGGTGGCAGCGTTTTGGCTTAGAAGAAAGCCTTGCATCGTGACCTCACGGAAATGCCGGTGGCGATAACTCAGTAACTGTTCCATCAAGCGAGCTGAAACTTGCCACAACGTGATTTAGCGCCTCATATACCCACATAGACGTATGAACAGGGGGGAGGGGGCATGGCCCTCTCACTTTTCTGCCATTTTTTCTTCTAAAATATTGTCTTTTGGTAGGTTATTTTGTTTTTATGGCAAAGGGTTCGCAAACTGCCAAGGAGCCCGAATCTGCAAAGAAATATTGCATAGTGGCATAGCGCCTATTTGGTTTCTCTCAATACGAGATCAAAGTTTCACTGCCCCCCCCCCCCCCCACGGCCAGGGTTGTGCCCGATTGCGCAATTGACTCAAGTTACTCCCGTCTTGTGGGCAGCCCCTCACAACTGATAAGAAAGGAATGCCAGGGGTCGGGATCGGATCAGTAGAGGTGCAAGATTAGTAACAGATAATGTTAGACGATAAATTGCTCATTCTACTAAATCTAGCACCTCCTACCGGCAGCGCTCGACACTGCTGGCACCCTGCCCGAACCTTGAGGGGTCAAGTACAAAATGGTGGCAACTTGAGTCAATTGCGTCATCGAGCACACCCCCCCCCCCCCCCCCATCCACCCATACACTTGTTTTATGACGTCCCTGTTAAAACCCATGACAACGGATTTTAATGAAACCTGAAAATTGAAATGCAGTGCATTTTGGCCCTTCGATCTGTCTTGGAATACCCAATGCCTGCAAATGCACTCTCAGACCGTCTGAAGACCGCTTTCAGACCGCCATAAGCCATAGGGTTTAAAAGCCCCCAAAAGTTTAAAAACCAAGCCTCAGGTGCACACATACCCTTTCAAATCAGCGTAGGCCCCTCGCACCGACCGAGATCCCTTTCAGACCAACCGGGGGCCCTTTTGCCAAGTTGCCCCACCCCCAAAGGTCAGGGCTGCGACCGCCCCTGAACCTAGGTCACCAAATGAACTTGATCCGATCCGGTCACCATAAGTATGGTTCGGATCGTCTTGCTGAGGCAAACACGATGGCGTTAAATTATTGCCCTATCTTTATTAGGTAAAAAGTTATGCCGAGACAAGCTCCTACGATGCCCCTAAGAAGACAACTGATATAGACTCCACATAGGCCCCTACGACAATAACCGGGAAAGCTGTTCATGGGATATTTCAGATGAGACTTCTAAAACCACAACTTATTCCTAGAAAGCCTCTAGAAAGGCAGTCGGGGAATTTTTTGGACGAGGCACCTAAGAAAGTGGCAGGGAGTTATTTGTATCAAATGGGTCACTTGCTTTTGGTTTGTCCCTCCCCACAAACCCATGGCGCTGCCCTGCAGACCATATGTTGCTTATGGTAATGGGTATCTCATTGGTATCCTATATAGCTGAGGGTAACCTTATTGTTAAATTATATCGTCTTATGGATCGGTGGTTAGATTACCCAAGGTTACTATAACAAAAGGTTAGGCAGATCATACGTCACTGATTCTGAAGCTGTATCACTGTACTAAGGCTGTATGACCAAGGCTGTATGATTGAGGCTGTATGATCAAACTGACCCGGTTTTGGAATCAGCACATCTCCACCAATCCATAACTATAATGATTAAGGTAAGGAAAGCCAACATTTTCCCAGTAGGATCTTCATGGGGCCATTCCCAAAACACCGATTTCCCCGCTGGCTCATTTGTAAGTTTCCCCGCTGGCTCATGTGTGTGTGTGTAAAGTAATGGCCACGGACCATTACTTTAGTGACGTCATCACTTAGGAATGTCAAACATTTGGCGGGGGCTGAGATTACCTTTTCCCTGTTTCCCTGCAATTAACGCGCCATATATTATTGATTAAACTCGCCGTTGACTGCCGTCTCAACCGAGGGTTGGCAAATCTTGCTCCTCAGTCGAGACGTGGATACTGTTGTCACAAACGTTTTGGAAATCCAATAAATGTTGTGTAGCAAAAGCGGTGTGATATTTTTGAGTGGTGTAGTATTCTTTGAGTTTGTATAATGCCTAAACTTGTATGGATTATTTTACGTTTAACTTAGTTCTCATCAAACTCGTAGATTTTGACGTCACTGAATTTGCAGTATCATAAAAGAAGTTCTCGACATTTTGTTTCAGTTTCAAATACTTTTGATTAATTAAGTCCGAATCATTTGAGTGAACAAATTTTGGAGGTCAGGTTCCGCGCTAAGCAGAGCTTGTTGCGCAGGCCCTGACCCAACCATCAGACCTCGCAATTCCTGGTAAACGGCAGAATTTAGAAGCAAAAGTTTTGCGTACCCGAACATACCTGGATAAGGTCCGCCCCGCTTTCTGGCGTCACCTGACATGTGTGTGTGTGTGCGTGCGCCGAGTGCGACTGCTGGCACCAGCCGCAGGTTATCCTAGTAAGGGACAAATAGCGAGTGCCGAAGCGACTCGAACCCAGCCTGCCACACTGAGTGAGGTCTGCAGCCCAGCGCTCTCCCGTCTGAGCTACAGGGGCGGACAAGTTAATGCTGAATACACTTGGGAGCATGGTAGCTTTATTGGTTTCTGATCTATTGCAATTGCGCATGGTTCTCAGGAAAAGGAAAATATTGTCCCGCCAGTCAATGTCGTGTTAACCATCGCCCTACGGGGGTCCTAAAACGACCCCCCCCCCCTCAGGTTTTTCTTGCATAACTTTTTAGACATGCGGCGCATCTTGCTGAAATTTGCGTAGCTAAGTATACAACAATTATACGTATGCTGTAAAACTTTTATTGACATGTTTTGAGAAATTTGGGAAATAATGATGTTTTGGTGACGTCATGTTGGTGAAAAAGATAAATGTTTGAAAAATCGTGGAAAACAGAGTGTTGAAGCAAATTGCAAACACAATTGAGCAAAGATATAAAATGTCATTTTGTTTCAAATGGAAATCCCGAATTTGCAAAATTTTGGGTTTTTGACCCCCAAAATGAAAAAAAAAATTGGGGGGGAAATCACCACAAAATCAAAATCGCAATTTGTCAACATATTATATTCTTACCAACATATTACAAAATTATGAGGGAAATTTCTAGCCAAAAATCGCATATAAAAGTTGCATAGTTTTTCAAAACTTTCAGAATCTTTCAGAAACTTTTCAGCGCAATAACCCTTCGTGAAAACGGCTAGTATTACTATTTGATAAGCCTAAATGTTCCAAGCGGCTTGGGACGCTGCCAATCTTCGCCGGTTGCAAGGTGTTCAAGCAGGATTTTGCTAATGTAGGGTCTAGAAGAAAAATAGGCATATGACTGTCCTAAAACGTCACAAGTATTAATATTGAGAAGAAATTGACAGCCAAATAGCAATTATGCCCACAAAAGGCGCGAAATTTGAGGTTTGGGAAGGCTGGAGCACTATTTTGGTATCTAAATCAGACCATAGAGGTATCACGAGGAAATGAGACTGGAGCAAAAGGAAGGACCAAAAAACATGTTGCATCCCATCCCCCTTAGGGCTAAAGGGGCCCCTGGAGCCGCTGGTGCCCCTCCCCATAATATAAGCCCGTCTCACCAATACGCCCACCCAGTCCAAAATCCTTATGGGAGGCCCTGCCCTGTGTCTGAGAAGTCCGTTTGCCAATCAGAAAGGACCCTCAATCGTCCCATAGGGAGGGGGGGGGGGGCTTTCCGTCCTAAGAGCCTAAGTCTCCAAGAGAGGACCCTCCGCTTCTTTGAGAGGATCATCGTTCGACCAGAAATAACCACCGTCTGATCTTAGAGGGTCTTACGCTTGTCTAAGAGGGTCATTGTCAGACATAAGAGGCCCCTGTGCAAGTCTGAGAAAGTTATCGGTCATTCTGGAGAGCCCTTAACCCGCGACTTACTGGGGGGTAGGGGGGCTATTTTTTGCCCCCTCCCGTTATTTTGCAATAACTCCTAAATAAATACAAGTATCACCATTAAACTTGCAGTACCTTCTCGCACATCAATTCTACACATGTTGACCAAAGGAAAAAGAGAAGTTTATGATAGGTCAACCGGGAATGACGTCAGAGTGACGTCATGTTCTTCGGTTTTTGTTGAAAAATAATGGTTTGCGGAAAACGCTGTCGAAGGTAAAATATTTGAGATAAATTTAATTATCTTAAATCTAATTACTGACAATAGACCGGGCTATTCAACTGCCATCTCGGGTTTTTGAGTTTTTGTATTGAAAATTTTGAGGAATCCAAAAACCTTTTGTGTTGTTTTAACAAAATAACAAAAAAACAGATTTATCCAAAAACTAGAATATGTGTGATCGAGACGTGTTCGGTGAATGTGTTCCAAATTTGAAGTCGATATCTTTAAAAATGACTGACTTATGACCTTTAAATGACAAAAATCGACCACCTCTCACAGCATTACTATGCATAAAAAATGCATTTCCGTTTTTGCTTTTCACTTCGATTTATATGGAACAAACAATGTACTAAGGCCATTTTCCACGTTTTAGACGAAAAACAAACCCATACACATGTGTTACAACGCCTAATGGCCGTAATCTGCAGTTTGACCTCGTGACCTCGGATGACCTTGCCCTGACTCAAGGTCATAAACAGCTTAGAATGGTACTTAGAAGTGTCAGACACACGAATTATACCAATTTATCGACTGCTTATGCGTTTAATATCGCAATTTTGCGCGACAATTCCATCCATCGAGACCTTTTGACACGGTCAAACATTTTGTACTTGACCTGACCTGTGACGTCGTCGGTGACCTCGAGGTCAACAATATTATGTTTCTCTCGATAGATTTCCCAGGGCTATCGAATGCCGTATTAGTTTTTACAATCAGTCCAGTAGTTCCGGAGATCCGAGGGGGAGGGGGGGGGGGGGGGGGGATAGCCCCCCTCCAGTATGTCGCGTTATGGAATATACCCCAGTAATTCGCGGGTTAATGACGGGCTGAGAGAGCCATTGGTCGGTTGGAAGCGGTCTTGCAGACTCTGAGTCGGAACCTGAGTTTATCGGAGTTGGTGTTTTTGCCGGAGTCTGAGTCAGTTAAGTTTTGCCGACTTCGGCTGGCATGTGAAAATTATGTATGAGGAACGTTTTTTCAGATGCATTTTCAATTAGCCACCGATGGCGATAATTTGACATTTTACGACTTCGAAATTGTGTTGCTGTCCTTTAAACAAAAACGAATGATATGACCAGTCAGTGTTTACCTATCAATTTCAGTTAACTAGTAATTTGTCAATTTTGCTGGGCTGAAAGAAGGAAATTTGGAAAAAATCCTATTTTTTCCTGCATAAAACTGACAAAATGGTTGCATAATTGTAATAATTGTAATAGTATAAAAAAGTATATTATATAATAATTATACACAGGGGCGGAACTTTATATCTCTTTGGGAGGACCCGAGACCCCCCCCCCCCAATGCTGAGCTGAGCCCCCAATGCTGCTCCGGGCCCCCCAATGTTTTCCAAAATTTGTGCCCCTCCAAAATTTCCAGGACTACCCATACAAGTTGTTCTGTTTTGAATTTTGCGTATTTCATCATATCAAGATCAGGCTGGTTATTGATTCAACTGTTGTG